>VOQZ01000663.1:0-60813 GCA_008079305.1 Phytophthora palmivora
TTGAGAGAGGGGAGCTTGGGACACGGCTGCACCCGTGCGACATCTGTGGAAGATTTTAGACGAACCTTCGCCTGACTGTAAAGGGGCCCAATGGACCAGAAGTGTACTTCAGAGTGTGCACAACTCTGAAGGTCAAATGCACTCTGTCTGGTCACCGGACTTTCCCCGACGATGAGTGCCTAATTCCTGGCGGAAAGTCTCTCAGAAGAACGTATCTCTGAGAGACCTCATCCCGTTACCGTCCAGCGCGACGATGATGGTTCAAGGATCTACAACTACTTACCCGCAGAGACCAAGTATCGCGCGCCGGACGCCGCGCACCCGCGCAACCCTCAAGAACTTCGTGTACGTTGAAGCATTGGTGCTCCGTACTATGATATTCCGTTCAAGACTCTGGTATCCCCACTCTAATGACCAAGACTCTGAAAACCAAAGTGTTTCAGACTCTGAAAACCCGGATACCAGACTCGGAAATCAACGAAGATTCAAGACCATACTGAAACCAAGTGAACCCAAGTTCAAGTAACGCAATCAAGTGATGTGACCTGCACATCCCCTGTGATGACGTCTCTACCCATCAGCTCATCGGGATCGGCTGCACTGACCATACTGAAACCAAGTTTAGGTCACGCAATCAAGTGATGACTGCCCTGCACATCCCCCGTGATGACGTCTCTACCTGTCAACTCATCGAGATCTGCTGAACTGACTGTATACTGAAACCAAGTCAAGATACCTGATGCATACAAGAACCAAGTGTACCTGAGATATGAAGACTGAATGCATGAAGGACACCAAGGACGACAAGAAGAAGAGAGTTACCAGAGATATATGAGAGTTATGAGAAAGATAAAACGATAAACAGAGTTCAATTTGCTTGCTACTGCACAAGTCCGCTTGAGAGGTATCCAAGCCACTGCGTAAAGGACGTACGCCGTGTGATCTCCACCAAATTCAGTCCCCTTAGGTGGAGATCAGGTAACGTAGAGACCTGAGAGGACCCGCCTATTCCATATCCTAGTTGGGTCGTTTGTTTTGTCTCTAGCGGTAGCCCATTTCATATTGCTCGTTTGGACAGGCTCTGGAAACTAGACAGTCGTTTCCAGGGTGCAAGGTAGACTGTTATATATAGCTGATTGTATTGGTTTATATTTCCCTCTATATTAGAGGGTGGTGCGCGAACGTGAAAGGGATACCAGACAGACCAGGTGTCTGGTAACGAGTCCCTAGTTGACCTGGAGTATTAGCCCACCGTTCAAGGGCCCAGAAAGAATAAGAACGGCTGTATATATTTGTATATTCCTGAACTCTGCATATTTGTTGTTTATCTCTGAAAGTCAAGTATCTCGGTTCTGGATTTGTGATATCCAGACACCGATATCAGACTCTCTCTGGTATATTAACCTCTTCCCGACCACCAACTTTCTGGTAACCTACTTGGTTTCCAGAAACTCCGACTCCCGAACGCTCCTGGAAGGACTTCCTGAACCCCGACACCAGACTCCAAGGGAACACAATTCTCTTCACTGACTTTAGACTCCGGCGAGGGTCATATTCCCAAGACAACGAACCCACAGGGATACCACAAGGTACCACACGCCCACCTACGTTGTACGACTCTGAAATCCTTTCAGTAGTCATATAACCGGGTTCACTATACGCCACCTGCTCCGCGATCAAAGTTTCACCGACTTCGCGACAACTGGTGCGCGTGCCCGGATCTTGGTATCGTGATATCACCGGATTTGAGAGTACAAGAAGAGAAAGTTTCCTGTCAAGCGTCTATATTCAAGATGGCTACACCAGGATCTACGAGAGGAGGACGCCGTGGTCGCGGTCGCGGTGCTCTGACACGTCAGTCCAAGCGTCTCCAAGGTTTGCCGCCTGAGGAGCAACCAGACTTGGATGCTATCCAGAAGGCGGCTCGCGAGAAGAGGAAGGCTGCGCGAGAGAAGAAGGCCGCTGAGAGTGTGAACGTCGCGGAACCGGCGATCGAAGACCAGCCTGCTGCGGAACCAGAAGCTAAGGAGGCACCCGTTTCTCTGGTGAACAAGGTTCTGAGGAAGGCCCGTCAGAAGTCGAAGCTTCTGGTGACGAGGTGACCACTGCCCGTGAGGGTGGTGATGAGGCGTCTGAGGGAGGCGCCGATATGGTTGAGTCCCCGGAAGTGGTCGATCTGCGTTCAGAGTCGACGACCTCCGGACAGTCCGTGGAAGAAGTGAAGCCAGAACCCGGACTCTCTGAAGATCGTGTTCCGCAGTCTCCGAAGTCTGAAGGTGCACCAATGTCGGATGACACGCTGATCAAGTCCGAAGATTCTCTGAAGACACCGTCTGATGAGTCTGGGAGGGCTGATTCGCTTGATGGAGAACGAGTTTTAAGGTATGTGCGTCGTGAGCTCCGCCGCTGGAAAGACATGGATGCCGGTAGAGTCGTCCCGCCAAGCGTCGAGTATGTATGGCCGACGACGAAGCCCAGTGTAGCCGTCTTCCAGAAAGCCGCTGCAGCGACCGGCGACTACATCAAGTGGCGGTGCTCCTCTGTATTCCCTGAAGATATGTGGATTTCGGAGTTTCACGTAAGACGTCATGGCTTTGGTCGGATTCAAGACCTTTCCTACGTTGAGATTCCAATGAGCACGTTGACGGCACCAGAGTGTGTGGCTGTTCTCCAGACAATGCTGTACGAGGCGGGTTTTGAATTCCAGAACTTGCTCCCGACGTGGTCCCAGACCCAGGCGTCAGCGATCTTTGAGTCTCAGGTACGCAGTGTGGCGACCGAACTTCAGAGCCGTCTCGCCATGGAACTGGTTGAGTGGGCCACTGTGACTGCCAGGTTACAGGTCAACCGACTCTCAGAAGGCATGAAACAAGAAGACACAACAAGTCGAGAAGGAACCGATAGTGTATTACCTGACAAGGATGCTGACCTACAAGGACGACAGCTGATCATGCGCCTCCGGGTGACCGGACTCCGAGTGACGCATAGTTCCAATGGTTCCAGCAGTGATGAGCCGCCGCAGTCCAAGCGCTCACAGCAGAGACCGCCGCGCCCTCAAGTCTCGTCAACACCGTCAGCCTTGTCGACGCCATCGCTGTCTTCATTGCCACAATACGAGAGTCGTTCTGATAACACACGACCAGAGTCCGGAACTCCCATGTCTGAAGATCGTAACAGCTCTCGAACTCGAATGACGGATGTGCCGGTTCCCAGCGTTATCGGGACCTCTGATGATCAGTCGTCTGGATTTCAGACCTCGCGTGGAAGCTCCACAGACTCGTCCTTGATGTCTGTGAGTCGAGGGGCGGCATCACACATGCCGCTGTCCGCAGAGGGTCTGGCGTTGATTGCCCAAGGCGCTGACGTCGGAGGAATGGTCTCCGGAGAAGGTATGGGAATCCAAGTGACTCGAACGTTGTTTCCTGTGAAATCGGAGCCTGAAGACATCGACATGCTGGAAGAAGGAAGCTGAGGTGTCAGATGTAAAGCCTGAAAACAGGCGTTCGTCCATGAGCCTTCACAGGGTTTCAGACAACCAACGTCAGAGATTCCGCCTTCATCTGTTTCCAGCCGAAGTGCAAGCCATCGAAGCCACCGCCAGAGTGTGAAGAGTGAAGACCTTCGGAAAACGCCGTCTCGACGCTTGAGTTCCATCGCGTCGAGTCGCACGAAGTCTGGAGCTCGAAGCTCTCAGAGATCAGGGCCTGCCCAGATCGAACTGAACGTCATGAGGCAACAGCAGGAGTGGCAGAGCCGGATGGAGCAAGCGCAGATGGAGTTCTTGGCCCGAGAACGCTTGGAGTCCATGGAACGTGACCGCCGTCGGGAACAACGCGACTTGGAAGCAAGACGCGAGATCCAGACGCTCACCGACCGCTTGTTGGAGTCTGAGAATGCGAGACTGGAGGCGGAGAGACGTGCTGACGATGCTGAAGAACGGAGAAGTTTGGTATCGGAGAGTAAACCCAGAAGCCGCAGCGTGGCAGAGCTGGAGACGCTGAAATCAGATCTCTGGAGGTCGGAAAGCCAACGTCTGGAATCAGAGTTTGCTGATCGCTGGCGACAGCGAGAAGCCGAAGCCGAAGCCCAACATGCGCGCGCGACAGACGAGATGAAGCGAGACTGGATTTCCCAAATGAAGACCTTACAGCAGCGGATGAAAGATATGGAAGCTGAGCGCGACAGGGAGAAAGAGAGTTCTCAGAACATGCAACGCTTCCAAGCCGGTCAGTTGAGAAACCTTCGAGCAACATTGTCCCAAGTTCAAGAGGCGCGAAGGGTCGGTCACCCTGATTTAGCAACTGCAACCTCGGTGTTAGACACTGAGGACCCTGAAGTTGCAATAAGTATCCGGTAGTCGGATCAGAAATCAGAAGTGAGGTTAGGGTTGAACCCATGTCGCACCCACCGGCTCTCAGGACGGCTCCTCGAGAAGTTGCGACCTTCCAACAAACTGCCCCTGCGCGAAGCTCGGTGACGAAGCGAGTGAAGGCCGAGAGGAATGGCGCCGCCGCTACGACCACTACAGCAACCCACGTGACTCGAGTAGCCTCGGTGACGGAAGCCAAGGGGGACATCAGGCGTGCATCGACTCCACGACGAGATCCACCGCGGAAATCAGACGCTAGACGGTCTAATGGAGACCGAGAGGCGCCCCGCCGAGAGAAGCGCCGTGGTGAAGCACCAGACCCTGGTGGAGACTCTGAGGACTCGAGCTCAGAATCCGAAAGCTCGTCTTCAGACGACTCTGAGCTTGGTGAAGTGGTGAACCTGACAGCAGCGACACAAGCTCAAGCGGGAACTACCCTTCTAACGTTGAGACCGTTCATGAACTCTAACAATCTCGGAGAATTCGATCCTAGAGCCACACTCAGGGAACGCATCCACTGGTGGGAGCGATTCACGAATATGGCGTCTCAAGGAGGGTGGTCGACCAAGACACGCATTCAGGAGCTCAAGTTGAAGCTTCCGGTATCTGCGCGTGACTGGTTTAACCAGCTCCCCAAGAGTGTGTCCCGTGACTGGAGGGAGTTGTCGTCAGAGTTCAAGAAGCGTTACTGTAAGGCGCGGTCATCATATTCAGAGAGATATTTCACAATGGCTATGAAGGACTCTGAGACCCCGCTCGAATTCTTCTATCGACTCAACTCCGCCGCTGGGAAGGCCGACATCGACTTCAGAAAATCGTCCAAGCGTCTTGAGAAGCACGTGCTCCGTTTTATCACGAAGCTCAAGGATGCGCGCCTGAAAACTTCGCTACAAGGTCAGAGATTCCGACGTATTTCAGACTTGGAGTATGCTTTACAACAGGATGAAGATGTCTGGCGAACAGGTGACCAAGATATGACCACCACCAAGGCTCGAGACTTCCGAGCAGACAATATTCCACGAGGACCGTTCAAGCCCAAGCGCATGAACCGGACTTATGTCGTGAGAGACCCGGACTCTGAAGATTCTGATGATGATGACCACGAAAACCATAAGGGATCTTTAAAATCCGATCAGGATGCCAGAGACCAAACCGGTGATTCCAGATTTCAGATTGTGACTTCAGAGTCTACCCGTGATGGAGACACTGCACAGACTTCATCGAGTGCCTCGACAGCTCCGCCGAGCGCTAGTTGGACGCAGACCCTGACAAATGAAGTGTACCGAGTGATGGGTGACATGGGATGGCGTCCGCCGCCCCATTCCCCGTCTGGATCGTCAGGTCAGGGTTTTCATCAGAGACGTCCTGAAAATGGCGGTTATTGGAACAATTTTTGCGAGAAATGTCAACGTCCAGGACACTCAGAAGAAGATTGCTGGAGGGATATCACGTGTGACCGGTGCCAGGAAAAAGGGCATCCAAGTCGAATGTGTCGAGCACCCCCCTGTGAAGTGTGTGGAAAATTACATCCCGGAAAACCCTGTGAAGACTTGAAGACTCTGGAAACACTCAAGCAACTCGCCCGTCAAGGCGCACTAAAGGACATGCCTAACCACCTGAGAGAAAGACTTCTGGGTGATGAGGCAGACTCTGGGAAGCCGTTAAACTAATACGCCCGTCGGATGGGGATCCGAAACGCGCCGGGCAAGGCAATACCCCAGAGTTATGTGTTCTAGTGTGTGTAGGACCGGAGCTGAGAAAGGTTCAAGATAAACCCCAACAATGCATGACCACTTTAACCCAGGAATCGGCTGTGCCTTTCAGAAATCCAGGAAATAAGTTACCCGAGATCTCTGAAAACACTGATCCGATACCTGACGACACAGTGTCTTTCAGACTGAAGGATGGCGAATGCTACGGCTGGTGGGAGGATAATTACCCTGATCGTTCCAAGCGAGATGTGGTGATGGTGCATGGTGCTGTGAATGATCGCCGGACTAAGATTCTCCTGGATACCGGTGCGACTATAAACATTCTGAGTTACGACTTTGCGCGTAAGCTCGGACTCAGACTCAAGTCGCACAAGCAAACTAAGGTATCAGGGATGGGTGGTGTTCCGACGTACATTGGCGCCAGCGCTGAGATCAAGTTGACACTTGGGCCAAGAGTGGTGTACATTGTGGATGTTTGGGTCGCGAATATTGGTGAAGGAATTGATGTGCTTTTAGGAATGGGCTTTATGTTTGCCGCTGGAGTGAGGATCAGTACTCGCGAAGGTCTGGTGTCGTTACCAGACGAAGTCGTGGTGATGATGTGTAATTGGGAACCCGGTGACCACATTGGTCGTAGCAGGTTTGTCAGACCAAGCGAGGCCGTTCTTCTGAGTCCTGGTGAGGAGTTCATTGTTAGGATTGATTACGGTCCGACGAATCCGCAACGGGAAGTCGTGTGGGCTGGACGTGGTGATCGTTGGGTTACGCAGCTGATCTATGCTGCCCGCTCATGGCCTGTGGCAGTTCGTGTGGTGAATATTTCCGATAAGAACACCTGGGTCAACGAGCTCTCTGATGTCGCGAGGATCGTGGAATATGGTTTCTTCCCGAGACATGGGCGTTTCGTGCGTCCAGGTTCCGCTGCATATCGTGATTGGGAGGTACTGATCCTGGAAAGCACTCCGTCACCAGAAACGAAGAAGCGCATGGAACGAGAGGCAAGGCTGGAGGCTCTGATGCCGCAACCTCCTTGTGTGGAGCGTCCAGATTATCCATGGCCGACTAAGATACTGCAACATCCGAGGTTGGATAATGCTCGAGTGCAATTTGTGAAATCAGACCCGACCCCAGTCATGAAGCGAGTGCGTTTTGCCCTAGATGCATCCACTCAGACAGATGATTGCTACTGCAGTGGAATGGCGGACAGCTTGGACGCAAGTGTGGATACCAGAGATTCTGAGATGTCCTCTGAAAGTGTCTCTCCCAGCGACTATGGTGACGATTGCATCAGTTCTGGTGACGGCTCCTCGGACTCGGAACTAGAGTCTCCTGCAAGTGGTTTTCAGACTTCTCAGTTACCAGCAGATGATCTGGACTTAATGGACGAGTCCTGGGATATCCCTGTTCAAGGGATGCCCGGAACACCTGTGGAAAAATTACGAGTGGAGTATGAGCGGTGTATGCAAGTCTCGAACGAAGAGTTGGATTTGGAACCGGGTGTTTATATGCGGGAAGGCACAGAGCTGCTTGCCCAGTTGCGCGATCAACTGGTCATGTTACCAGAGCTTGAGGAATTGACACCAGAGTGCGATATCGACAGTGCTGATGTTGGAGAACCAGGAAAGACAACACCAGAAATGGAGAATAAACTACGTGACATTCTGAAATACCACCGAAAGATCTTCCTAGGAGATGGTAATGCAGCACCCGCACCGGCAAGGGGCGTGGTTTGTGATCTAGATGTAGGAGACGCCAAACCGGTGGCCCAACGTCCAAGGTCCGTTGCCCCTCACCTCATGCTGAAGGTGTATGAGCTTCTCAAGAAACTTCTGGAAACTGGTTTGATCGAGTACTCCAATTCGCCGTGGGCATCCCCTATTGTGATCGTTCTGAAGAAGAACGGTGTTGACATACGAATGTGTATCGACTATCGGATTGTGAATGGTTTCATCCAGTTATCACCCTACCCGTTGCCTCTCATTGATGACCTCCTGATTGGGTTCGAGGCTGCGATGTGGTTTATGAGTTTGGATATGGCTAGCGGTTTCTGGGCGATCAGGATGACGGAGCGTGCTCGATTGATATCCGCATTTATTTGTCCATTTGGACACTTCCAGTGGGTGAGAATGCCTTTCGGCCTGAAGAATGCTCCTCTTGTGTATCAAGCTATGCTGGATAACTGCCTGTGGGGATTTGTGAGATTGTCACCAGAGGAAGAGGCTGAAGTTGACGCAGACGTTCTGGAATTTTGCAGCTGAAGCCTCAAGACTCTGAAAACCAATCCTCAGACTTTGAAAACCATGCGCTGAAATCAGAAGTGTCGGCTCTCACAAGTCAGATGACCGTTTTCCAGAGGAACATTCCGGTTCCAACGTATATGGGTCCAGTCCTGGGGAGAAGTTCGTACATCGATGACATTGCACATGGAGCGCCGACTTGGGACCAACTCTGTGACGATTTAAACGCTCTGCTTTTCAGACTTCGCTACTGGAACATCTCTGTGAGTTTGCCCAAGAGCGAATTTGGGAAACTATCAATCCCGTATCTCTCCCACGAAATCAGCGCCGAAGGTCTGAGAGCGACGCCCAAGATCGTCAAAGGAGTCGAAGAACTGCCGTTCCCGTCCACGCTAAAGGGAGTTCAGAGTTTCATGGGAAGTCTCAATTACTACAACAAGTTTATTGAAGATTTACCAGTTATCGCTGCTGCCTTGTACGAGTTGACGGATGAACAGATCCGCTCTGGGAAGGATCTTACTTGTGCCAAAGAAGCATTTGAGCTCCTGAAACGCAAGATAGTTTCCACCCCACTTCTCAGACACCCGGACCGAACCAGACCGTTTGTTATCATCCCACATGCGAACCCTTGGGCTGCCGCGGCAGTTTTAGGGCAGGAGTACGATGGAGTGATTCATCCAGTCCGGTTCACGGGCCGTGTCCTGAATGACGCTGAACTCAGGTATCATATCGCCGAAAAGGAGGTGATTGCGATTCTCAGAGTCTTGGAAAATTTCAGAGCGCTAGTAGAGTCAAGTCCAGTGATTGTGGTGTATACCAGATACTCTGTGCTGAAATGGTTGTTGACGTCGAATTCCACCGATGGTAGAAACGTGAAGTGGGGTCTGAAGTTGTCGCACTGGGACTTAGAAATTCGCAAGATCCAGCGCGATGAAGACGGACTTCCAGCCATACTCGGCGCAGGCATCACACCCCGAGAACATTTAGACGAGGTATCTGAAAACCTGATTCCAGCCAAGGGGCGAGTCAAACCGCCAGCTCCCGTCAGTGTGGAAATGCTGGAAGCGAATTATCAGGGTCATGTCCTGAGTTTCGATGGTGCAGCAAAGACGTCTACTCGTCTGGGAAGTTGCGGATGCATACTCTGGAAACTCCCTGGTTGGAATGTTTTGGAAGCCCGAGGATTTCCCCTGAAGGACGTCACTGTGAATGACTCGGAGTATTGTGGACTGAACTACGGTCTGAGGATGGCGTTGGAACATGGAATACATGAGCTAGTGGTTGTTGGAGACTCACGTATCGCAATACAACAGGCTCAGGGACTGATTAACTGCAACCAACCTAATTTGCAGCGGAGGTTAGCAGAGTTTGAATCTCTGAAAACCAAATTTCAGGCCCTGAAATTAGTACATGTGAAACGTGAGTTCAACCAAGCGGCAGATTACTTAACTTCGAAGACTCTGGCACTTGGGGAAGCTTGGCAGGTACAAGACGCTGACGAGCTCATCCATCTACAATTAGTGTCTAAAGTACAAGAAAAATTGATGAAGCCCTGCCCAGCTCCAAATGCAGAAGTTCAGGAGTCCGAAGTATCAGGCTCCGAAAACCACGGTGTGACACCCGAGTCTGATGGAATTCCAGGCCCCGAATCCGCACCTCTGCCACGATCAGCTAAAGTATTGATTGCCGTGACCCGTGCCCAAGTTCCGAATAACACTGATCCGCCTGAGGACGACGATGAGCGTGAACCCCTGGGGCCTTTGGAGTTCCAGGCAGAACGTTGGCGGCGAATTAAGGCACATCAGAGCCACGACCCGTATTTGGTTGAGCTCATGAAGTTTCTGAAAGGTGACGTGGGGGATCTACCACGCCCCCGAGTCAGGAAATTAGCAAGGGTCGCTGAAGATTTCATCTTGGATTCCAGAGATGTGCTGTATCGCCTAAGTCGTGCTACCCGAGAGCGGCCTCGAGACAACGTCGATGAACTCAGACTGGTCGTCCCCAGAGATTTGCACTCAGACTTGCTGCATTATGCCCACGAAGATTATCAAGGTGGACATCAGGGAATCAAGAGGACGTTCGAGAGACTGAGTTCAGAGTTCTACTGGTTGGGTATGTATGCCGACGTGGAAAGATTCGTGAAGGAATGTGTGGACTGCGCTAGCGGCAAGGGGCGACCCCCAAATCCTGGACCGTCACCGGGAAATATTGAACCCAGCAGGCCTTTTGAGGTCGTGTCCATGGATTTTGTGACGCATATGCCGAAGTCAGCACGCGGCAACACCTTCCTTCTACTGTTCCAAGACATGTTCTCAGGGTACGTGATGTGTAAGCCAATGGGTAGCACCACGGCTCAAGACGTAGCGGAAGCCTATGAAGAACGTGTCTTCAGAAACTTCGGAGCCAGTTCTCTGATTCGTCATGACCAGGATCCTCGCTTTATGAGTGAGGTGTTCAAGTGTTTCAGGGAACTCCTGGGTAGTAGACAACGAGCTACTTTAGGATACCGACCACAAGCTAATGGCCAACAGGAACGGTCGGTTCAAACTGTGGTGCGCGCGATCAAGGCATATATCTCTGAAGCTGATCAAAGTGATTGGGATGATCATGCCGAGCGTCTGATGTTCGCCCTGAACACGTCGTTCGATGCCACCCGTCTGGAAACGCCTTTTTACTTGGTGCATGGTTGGGATGCTCTCGGAACTGTGTCCGCTATGCTAGGACCCAAGCCGTCGACGACTCAGGAACGAACCGCCTACGAATGGAGAAGGAAGATGCAACGAGACTACAGTTATGCTGTGGCATGTGCCGAAGATCTCCAGAAGAAAGCGAAACGCGATCGGTCTGAAGAACAAACCAGAAAGTGGAACGAGTTATCAGAACGTCTGAAATCAGGTTTTGCTATAGGTGATGCTGTATGGCTTTATATCCCTAAAGTACAAACGGGGTTAAGCCGGAAGCTAGCACACATGTGGCATGGTCCTTTCAGAATCGATGAGATGTTGGATGACTTCCGCGTACGACTCAAGGTTGAAGACACTGGTTATCGTGTGAATCCCTGGGTGCATGTGAGCCGTCTGAAACCCAGAGCCCTGTTCCCCAGGCGACCAACGATAGAGCTCGAGATTCCAGAAGACGATGACTTTGATGCCGCCTTGCTACCTGAAGACAGTTGGGAACCTGACGCTGAGAATGATGAGTATGAAGTGGAGAAGATTTTGGATACTCGTTGGGGTAAACGTACCAGAACGTCCAAACGTCTCCGTGAATATCTCGTTAAATGGAAAGGTTACGATGAAGCTGAGTGGCTACCGTTATCGAAGTTGAATTGTGGCGCATTACTTTACGAGTTTAACCAGAGTGCACGAGCACGAGCTCGTTTCCAGGCAATGCAAGCTGGAGACGATCACCCCAGAGTCTAAACAACTCTGAAAACGCATCTGGAAGTCCGACATCTGAGAGATTACAGAGACTGACTTTCAGAAAATGAGAGTATGAATGCATGCTTTTCAGAGATTTTATTTCTGAGATTCGTGTGTTCAGACGTGTGATCGACTATGTTATTGCTTGTATGAAAACGACGACGTGTATGTGGAAAAAAGGAATTTGTGGAGATTACGTGCTGATGAATACGAGATTATGAACGATTGAAAGTTGAAGGAGGAGAGGTAAATCAATGGTTGAGTGGAAGATATTAGAAGATGAAAGATTAAATGACTCCACTGAGGCCGAGGTTTACGTCACAAATGCAGACAGCTAAGTGGCCTATCAGTATGAAGTCTTCCTACGAAATTTTTGGCTGAAGCTGGGGACTTCAGTAGCTGAGGGAGACGGGGTTCTCAGAACGCTCAGCCGGCGTCAAGATATCTTTCTTGATATCGTCAGGAACATATTGGAGCCATTCTTCGTCCACGTTCACTGTGGCCCACTGCATGCGAGCAGGCTCAATGGCATCCAAGTCCCCAAGTTGTGTCTCCAGACTCAGACACTTGGGACCACCAAGTTCGGCGACTCTGGGGTCTTGCCAGATCCAGGGACACGCCTTGTCAGGAACAGTCCAGATGCCAGGCTCCGAGAGCAACGACTTTGGGAAATCCTTGTTCGCCAAGGCTTTCCGGATGAGGGCGTTGTGTTGACGAATCAAAGCAGCTCGACGAATGGCCCGGTACTTGTGCAATTCCGCAGACTTGTCATCAGCCTCGACATCCATAGTGACCCAGTGAGTCCGCTCCCAGAAAGCCTGAGCGTGCTTTTTCATGCTGCGCACAATCTCTTCTACGTCAGCCAGCACCATGGGTTCCAGTTCGTCACGTTTGTGGAAGTAGAACTCAGAAAACCGGTTGTTAAACATGACCTCCCACGGAGCACGTTTCTTGCGGATCACAGCACAGTAGCGTTCTGAGTCCCAACGTCCCTTGAGGATGGAGCACGAGTGTTTATGGACCTCATAATCCGGAAAACCCAACGTTTGGACTGTCGAAGTCTTGGTAGAACTCACGCGTTGTACTCTGATACCATAGTACAACCAGGAGGAGTCATCACGATTTGGTGTCTCCACCACCTGGAGCTCCCTAACCGACAGCGACTTGTAGGGCTTGGACACCAGACCTCGTGATTTTCCAGAGGAAACCTTAGACTTCGATCCACTTCCGCTGGTGGATTTCGGATGGGACTTGGGACTGGTGTGGGCAACCACAGACGCACGGCTTCTCTTAGACTTCTGGGTGGGGACGATTGGTCCATCGTCAGAGTCGGAGTCGTCTTCAGATTCACGAGGACGCTTGGAGCCAGAACGTGAATGGTCATCAGACTGCTTCTTCTTAGACTTCTTACTCCCAGAATTCTTGACTCCTGACTTGTTATTTCCAGAATTTTTGCTCTTGGACGTGCCACTCCCAGAACTGTCGTCATCGTCCTCAGAGTCGACAACACCACTATCTTTGTAGTCAGGATCCTCTTTGGGGTTGTCGACTGAAGATTCTACGTCGCTCTCAGGATAATTGACGTGACCATCCAGATCACCCCAAACAGCGGGTTTGGTACCAGCCGAGATATGACGATCCACCACTTCATCAGCCATCTGATAGTATACTTCCGGGACGTATTTGGTCCAAGGGGTGGAATCCAAGTGACGCGAGAAAATCACACTCACCAACATCTGGACAAGAACCGGACTACTGAAGAGACTATGAGCCTCTTTGTCCGACGCTAACCATTCCATGGCCTTGTCATAAGCGACGCCAGACAACAAAGCTTGACGAAGGTCAGGACGAACTTCTTTCCAGACCACATCTCCAGGAAGCTTCTTGTATACTTCAGACTTGGCCACCGTGGTACTTGCATTCGCCGAAAGTACGGAGTCTTCAACAGGCTGGTGTCCAGAGGGACGACGCTTGAGATTCTTGAAGTCTGACGTGAGCGGCCACTTAGGTGATAACGCCTGAACCGGAGATTTCGAGGAGTACACGAGATACCTGGGACTCTTGGACTGTAAATCAGAAACACCAGCATCCGAACGAGTGAGGTCCAGAACTCTAGTATTTTTTGCAGCCTCTTCGGCTGTCCGACGAATTCGCTCTTCGGAAAGACGTTTCTTGAAATCAGGAACAGGTTTCTTTCGCTCGTCCAGAGCTGTCACATTGATGATAGTGGTCCAATGATCTGGAACAATAGTGTCTTCCTGAAATGACACCAAGAGATCGTGTAGGCGATTCCAATTACCCGAGATCTCAGAGTTCTCTTGCAAGAACTCCGAAAACCCCCATGGATCCGTCGGCTTGACGTCGGGACGAGACTTCAGGATAGAGACTTGGGCTTGGAGATCGGCAATTTGAGATTTTAGAGCCGCCTTGTCCGCCTTCAGAGCTTCCACTTGATCTTGGTAATGGGCCTTGAGGTCCCGAATCTCCGAAGACATACGCTCCTCCACGATACCAGCGTCCTGCTGAGCAACCTGAAGTTCGTGTTTCCAGTATTGACAGTTCAGGACCCACTCGCGCTTGATCTCTTCACACTCCGACCGAGCCGCCGCAGCATCTATCAGGGCAACACCGTTCTGAGAGCCGACGCGCTCCCGAAGACGTCGATGGGCTGCAGTCATCAGCTTCAAATAGCCAGCCGTCCGAAAGACTCTTTCAGCAAGCCGGGTATGGGGAACATGAGATAGCAGAGACGCCAACTCGCGGCGAACTTCCACTGACGAAGCCAGAGCATCCAGAGTAGGCACATTTGGAGTCTGGGCACGAGGTGTTATAGTCTCATGGGGATCGAAGCTTGGGATCACACGTTCCAACTCCTGAAGGTCTTCGTCGGTAAGTGTCTCGTATCCTACGAGCACACAAGGACCGCCATATGCATTTGCAATGTGACGACCCCTCTGGAAGTCCTCAGCTCGCGCTGGTACACTTATCAGAAAGGCACGTCCCTCAGGCTCGATGGCAGGCGCGATGTAATTCTGAGGGGCCTCAGAATCCCCCAGTGTAATGACTGGAGCGCTTTCGCTCGTCATCAGACCTTGACGGAAGAGTCGGTCGACTTCTTCGGTAGACAGCAGTCGAGGTACACCAAAAGCTCGCGTTTTGAAGACACCAGAGGCGTCTTCCGAGAATGCAGAGCCTGGATTACGTGGAGTAGCCTTCGGTGAAGAGCCAGCCGAGTTCACGCTGCCATCAGGGAGGTCCTTGACGTGACCTTCGACCTGGAGAGTTCCGGATTTTGTTGTATGGGCTGGGGCGCTTGAGCTGCCACCAGGCAACGTGGTCGAGCCGACGTCACCACCCTGCACCGCGCTGACAGTAGCCGTAGCAGGCCCTGTGCCTGTGGCGTCGCCTGCCGTGCCACTCGACAAGGTGTTCGTGCTTAAAGACGTGGTTGTTTCCTCCGACATGTGAGTGAGAAAGTGGATTGGAATATGACCGCCCGTTGGGCGAGCCAAGTTCAAATTTCTGAGTCTGAGAGAAGAATCAGACTGGGGAACAGGGCGCCAGAGGCTCTGAAAACCAGGCAAGTGACAAAGGGTTGCTGCTACACTACGCTCTAAAAACCGTTCATCAGAATGTCTGATAGACCTGGCCATGATACACAGCTTGGAGAAAGTTCCGCACTGACGGATCGTGACCAGGAGGGGCGGTTGACATGATGCTATTTCCGATTTTCGAGCGACAGGTGGATATTACGTTACGATGTGATTGGTTATAATATGGGTTATGAGAGAGGGGGAGCTTGGGACACGGCTGCACCCGTGCGACATCTGTGGAAGATTTTAGACGAACCTTCGCCTGACTGTAAAGGGGCCCAATGGACCAGAAGTGTACTTCAGAGTGTGCACAACTCTGAAGGTCAAATACACTCTGTCTGGTCACCGGACTTTCCCCGACGATGAGTGCCTAATTCCTGGCGGAAAGTCTCTCAGAAGAACGTATCTCTGAGAGACCTCATCCCGTTACCGTCCAGCGCGACGATGATGGTTCAAGGATCTACATTACTTACCCGCAGAGACCAAGTATCGCGCGCCGGACGCCGCGCACCCGCGCAACCCTCAAGAACTTCGTGTACGTTGAAGCATTGGTGCTCCGTACTATGATATTCCGTTCAAGACTCTGGTATTCCACACTCTATGACCAAGACTCTGAAAACCAAAGTGGTTTCAGACTCTGAAAACCCGGATACCAGACTCAGAAATGAACGAAGATTCAAGACCATACTGAAACCAAGTGAACCCAAGTTCAAGTAACGCAATCAAGTGATGTGTGACCTGCACATCCCCTGTAACGACGTCTCTACCCATCAGCCCATCGGGATCGGCTGCACTGACCATACTGAAACCAAGTTTAGGTCACGCAATCAAGTGATGACTGCCCTGCACATCCCCCGTGATGACGTCTCTACCTGTCAACTCATCGAGATCTGCTGAGCTGACTGTATACTGAAACCAAGTCAAGATACCTGATGCATACAAGAACCAAGTGTACCTGAGATATGAAGACTGAATGCATGAAGGACACCAAGGACGACAAGAAGAAGAGAGTTACCAGAGATGTATGAGAGTTATGAGAAAGATAAAACGATAAACAGAGTTCAATTTGCTTGCTACTGCACAAGTCCGCTTGAGAGGTATCCAAGCCACTGCGTAAAGGACGTACGCCGTGTGATCTCCACCAAATTCAGTCCCCTTAGGTGGAGATCAGGTAACGTAGAGACCTGAGAGGACCCGCCTATTCCATATCCTAGTTGGGTCGTTTGTTTTGTCTCTAGCGGTAGCCCATTTCATATTGCTCGTTTGGACAGGCTCTGGAAACTAGACAGTCGTTTCCAGGGTGCAAGGTAGACTGTTATATATAGCTGATTGTATTGGTTTATATTTCCCTCTATATTAGAGGGTGGTGCGCGAACGTGAAAGGGATACCAGACAGACCAGGTGTCTGGTAACGAGTCCCTAGTTGACCTGGAGTATTAGCCCACCGTTCAAGGGCCCAGAAAGAATAAGAACGGCTGTATATATTTGTATATTCCTGAACTCTGCATATTTGTTGTTTATCTCTGAAAGTCAAGTGTCTCGGTTCTGGATTTGTGATATCCAGACACCGATATCAGACTCTCTCTGGTACATTAACCTCTTCCCGACCACCAACTTTCTGGTAACCTACTTGGTTTCCAGAAACTCCGACTCCCGAACGCTCCTGGAAGGACTTCCTGAACTCCGACACCAGACTCCAAGGGAACACAATTTCTCTTCACTGAACTTTAGACTCCGGCGAGGGTCATATTCCCAAGACAACGAACCCACAGGGATACCACAAGGTACCACACGCCCACCTACGTTGTACGGCTCTGAAAACCTTTCAGTAGTCATATAACCGGGTTCACTATACGCCACCTGCTCCGCGATCAAAGTTTCACCGACTTCGCGACATAACCGTGCTCTTGTAGATAGATTCCATGGTAGAATTTTATGCTGTACTACACATGGGCTCGTAGAAATACGGTGTCACAGTCGATGTTCCGGTCTGGTACGCAAGATCCACGATAATTACACCCCAATGCATGTTGTTCAAGTGAACAGGCAACACAAGGTCATTGTACGTCGAGACTGCAGTCTGAGGGGGGGGGGTTGGACAGCCAATTATCGGTGCAAATGTCTCTAATGCGTAACACGAACCGATGGAATCGAAGATGCATCTGATACCGAAGTTCAGGATTATATCACTAAGCATACGGTCACGCGCAACCATACCAACCAGATTCTCCACAGTAACCATGCCTTCACCAGAGGCAAGCCCAAACGTGGAGCTCATACAAGCTTTCGACAACACGTTTACAATGTCATGTGCCAGTTGCTGGTGATTTGCAGACACCAAGTCAGGCATTAAACCTGCGCAATCGGTCTCTTCATCAAATAACGGGATATGCGCATATCTCGCTCCATTTTGTCGATTCCAACCAGTTCAAATCACCCAGCCATGCGTTGTAATTCTTCATTATGCTATGGTACTCTTATTCGGTAGACAGCGCCACTAGGTTAGCAACACAACAAGCAACACAGCAAACATCACAACATATGAGTAACATTAAGCGTAACAAATAGAGCAACGCAGAAAGCAACATAAACTGCATGTAACCTTGTAAAGTGTGGTGAACCGTCCGGGAAGAATGCCGTGACTTCTTCCGTGAAGCCCTCTGGATGCTCATCCCTCTGTCTTGGTTGAAGTGCGAGCGGTTTTTACGTTTCAGCTTTTCAGCTTCCACTACAGCTTTCAATTGTTTGACCAGTTTCTTAGGAATGACAAAATTATAGTCAAAGTCGCCAGCACGGACGTATTCACAGCGGCTGTGCGCAACACGTGAGGACATGAAATCATCCTCCATTATCACTGGGTGTCTCTCCAGTATTCCGCTCACATGATACGGATCCACCATATGACTAGCCCACTCCAATACTCTGGATAATACTGGCACGTTTTTGTCAGGAAGGATAATCACAGCAATCTTTTTATGCTTCCCATGAGCTATCAGTTTCGCTTGCTTGAGTTTTTTTCTCTGATTGTATCGAGGTTGTGGTGAGGGAATACGAAGTACTTCAATTCCGGTGTGGATACTACCATTTGGGTCTTGTTTTGTCGCAACGCGTACGGCAGATTTGATAGATAATCCACCCGTTTTCGGAGATTCACCATTTGATAAAAGCTGTTTCTTGATCGTACCAGATGCGTGGGTATGCGCTGTCGTAGACTTGGCACTGCTACTGCGGTAGTTTCCACAACTGCACCTCATTTTGTCACCGGGGCTAGATGTTGTTCTTGGGTTTTGTATTGCCTCGCTATTTCTGCTTGTTATCGTTGGGTTAAATCTCCCAGCCTTTTCCGCAATGACTAACGTGTTTTGTTCTATTTTGCGAATAACATTCATTGTATCAATAAGTTCTGCAGGCCCTATGTCCGAGTCCGCATCAGACCCATTCCATTCATCATCTCCATCACCTTCATAACTTTCATCAGGTGACGTTGTTGCATCTGACATGTGGCTGTAGGATACAACAATTCCACGAAGTCTTTTTTTCGAACGATCTCGTTCCATTTCTGTAACAGAACAGAATGCAGGACTTGCCAATTCGGCGAGGTGCTCCATCACGGGCCCGAACACTGCTTTCGCATAGCAATACTTCTCCTCCGCTGACATAACGGCAACATTTGCGCTTTCACGGGGGCGGATCTTCACGTAAATGACGCGGCGCTTAGACTGAAGTTGTGACCTGGTCGATTTTGGGGAGCTTTGTTCGCTTTCATATCCAACTTGAGCGTGTATTGCTTTCTGTGTTGTCTTAAACGTTGCTCCTTGTGTTGCTCTGTCTACATGTATCACTTCTTGTGTTGCTTTCCTCATCGTAGGCTGAGTTAAACCATCATGCGTAAATGAGTCGCTTGCTGTTCTTATCGTGAACTGAACCGCTTGAAGCGAAGCTACACCAGCTTGCAACTCCTTTTCCATCTCCGTCATTGTTACCATGTCCCAACGATTCTTAATTGTAGACCCGGGTAGGTTCTCAAAGTGGTGGATCCGTTCAGCAATAAACATTAAGTGCTGACATGGAAGGTGGCTACGACAGTAGAACAAGCATGTGCAAGACCACATGAAGTCATTGCATCCGTACGCGTGCCCCGGTGTACGAATTTCTCATTCACCAATTGATGCGTCCAGATTTTTGCAAATAAATTGTTCCGAGTACGCCATGAACATGTCCCATTGTGTGCGCACTTGTGCAAGTGAATCATCGCTCAAGTGTTTTGACACCAGCGTTAAGAAGTCGCGTATGGTACCCGGTTGCCGGGAGGTTGACGAATGTTTGCGGATAGACGTGTGCAACTACCGAACGATTGTTGCCTGGTGTGGCAGAAGGCCGGTGATCGTCACACCTAACCGGGGTTTTTTACCGAGAAGAAGCTTCACTTGATTTCAATTTGATTTAATTCGGTTGGTGGTCGTATTTCCGGCAGAAAATTATTTTCCTCGAGCGTGGTTTGCCCACATTGAAATGCATGATTCCCAATTTGCCGAAAAGTATTTTAGTAATTCGGGGCACTCCTGTTGACATGTTTTCGAGAACGCAGCGAGCTCAGAATCAAAAGACCTCTGTGAATTGCTTCGTTCAGCAACGCAGCAAGAATCACCACCAGACAAAACAAGGAACGCCAGTAACATAAGAAACAACGTAGTCAGTAACATATGAAGCAACAGATCCAGCAAAATACTTCAAATAAACGTATTACAACCCGTACCAATATATGAGCTTTGCAAACGCACTTTCCACCACATCACGCTGTGTCACCTTCAGGTTAAATTTGGGTCGACGGCAAACTTTTCTCCAGTAAGAGAGGGCGTGAAACTGACACAAGATTATTTTGCCTTCGGAATTGCTTTTTCGAGGACCCGCCACTCCACGAAGTCCTTGGCAATTACAATAGTTTGAACCAGATACCAGGTGGGATTCCGCCGCTTAAAAAAGGAAATAATCCCCTCCATCGTAACGGTCGTCTGATCAAGTGCAAGGAAATCGATTACGGGTATCCCCATTCCCGTTGCTGTTGTTAGAACCAAACTTCCTATGTAAACCGCAACACAACAAGCAACACAACCAGCAACGTAGTTAGCAACGTACAAGCAACATACAAGCAACATACGAAGCAACACAGGACAACCTAAATGATATCCCAGATTATTGGTTCCGTGGGTCCAATCCAGCACGAGTGTGTCACCGCATTGCTGGAAACAAGTTTTTTGAACGGCTGTCTGCATCGCGATGACGCACGCGATATCCATTTGATCCTGGACATATAAGACGTGAATTCCCTCTTCGTCAACAAAAGTGTCGAGAAGTGCTTTGTTCGTTCGAGCGTAGTTGAACCCAATAGGTGGCGCAACAAGTTTCTTGTTTGTTGGGGTGTGATAGCAATATCTATAGGGCAAACAAAATGCTTCACCATCGATTAAATTAGACAATATAACAATTGAAAATAACGACGAGATTGCGTTCACCAGAAGCACCCACCAATCTTGTCTACCAGGTAGCGGTTGATATCTGCAGTGCTTGTTTTCATTTCCGTGAGAAGACCAAGATCCTGGCGGACGTTGTGCGACAACGTTGACGACTTTGGACCAGAGTATGACTCGTGAATGGCCTTCGTTGTCTTGTGATTGTGTAGCGAAATCTACGGAACAATAGTTAGTTAAAATACGGAAGATATTAAACAGTTAACCCTTACCTCAGTTTCTGCGTCGATGCGGACCTTCCACGTTGCTGTTCCATCTTCAACAACTTTGACAGATCTAACGGTGAAGCTTGCTTCACACCCGGTAAATCTAGAATCAGTGTCTCGGCGCCCAGCTCCACGTGAAGCCTGAGAGTCCGCATGCGTTCACCACATTCTCTTAAAGTTGTGCGACAAAAAATCTGGTATCTTCAAAAATCCTGGGCGGCTTGCGAATAATAAGAACAACAAAGTAAGCAACACAATGTGTAACACAATGAGCAACACAAAATATCAGTAGCAACACGATCATCCGAAACTTGCAAAATGCAGTACCTGTTGTACTTGTCCCGCTATTCAGAGCTGCGGACGCAATAATGCACGTAGTTCTCCGCTTCGTACGCATCCAGTACCTGCTGAAATTCGCCCCACGAGTCGAACGTGGTTTGGGGCAATCCAGGCTTCTGATTGTTGACTGACTTGTGGGCCTTTAACATTTGGTCGCGATTTTCAGCGTTTTTGGTATGACGACGCGCAAGTCTGGGCGGCCGAGTAAACAATGTAGCAGACATTGCGCTGGCGGTGCGTTTAGATGGAGGTTCAGAGCTCTCGTGGTCTGTGTTGAAGTCATCTTGTGGTGGTCGGCGTCGTTTGTTTGAATTCCCATCATTCTCTGCAGCAGATTGTAGTGTACAGGGTTACAAATACCATAGGCAATACATCAGTATTGTTAACCAAACTTACCAGATGTTGTGTGATCCATTTCAATTGCATCATCACCCTTGGTCTCCTCCGCGCTCTCGCTTGAACGAATACCAGAAGCTTCAGGAGTGACTTCCACCGTGGCCTCAACAGACGAATCGCCATTTGAAATTTTCGGCGAGTACACTGCGTCAGGAGGCTTTGCTGCCACCCAAGCAGATTGTACAAATTGATGGACCGCGTTTTGTGAGTCGCTTGCTGAAACGCCATATATGATAAAGCAACATAATTGAAGCAACACAATTGAAGCAACACAAGGGATAATACAGTGTTAGAAGAACACAAGAAATAAAGCAACACAATTAGCCCATTCGTTCCTGCAGCCGCATGCTCATTCGCCATAACTTCCACCAAATCTCCCACGATGTTCTCCATCGAGCCCTTCGCCACGTCTTCAGTTGTGTCGGAGGGGGGGGGCTGGCCACACTGTCTTCCGCGAGAACGTGTGGGTCTTCATCCACAAGGTTCGTGAAATCCTCCTCTTCTAAAGCAATGTCTTCCACAGCAGACGACGGGCTGTCGACGCAGTCGTCGTCATCTAAATCTTCTTTCGTGAAGCCCTGACCTGCTCTCAAGTAGTCCGCTGGCTTGTATCCACGCAAGGGGCACGCCTCTCTATTGAATTTGAACAAAATGGTTAGCTTAGAAATCACATATCATGTAAATATCATACCTGAGTCTGCAGTCACGGGTACGATTGCTGGTGCTTCCTGCTTCTTGCCCCCCTCGCCGTCACCGTCGCCTTCGCAGCAGGTGCTTTCTGCTTCTCGCCACTCGCCGTCATCTTCTTGCCGTTGGTCTGCTTGCTCTTCTTCATCGCTGCTGCTGCTTGTTTTTTCTCCTCTCTTTAATCCCCCTCGTACTTAAGCGATAAAGATCCCACAAATTTCTGATTTCAACTTTCACGGATATTCGGAAATATAAAGTTTATATATTACACAAGCAACACAAAACGGATTTATGTTGCTCTCAACGAATTGTTGTTTGATCGTAAGTATATTGCATGCACGACTCCCAATCTGGATAGATGTCGGAGAAACGGTAAAGTATGTCAGTCAATCCACAACATCAATTAACCAACTTAAATATAACAACCTCAACAGGTAAGTTAATTTCTAGATGTCTTCATCGCTGTAGTACAATTTGTACTTCTGAACTTCTAGCAGCCATTCTCCAAGAGCACAGATGGTGCGGGTACATAGTAGTTCTCCAAGAAAAGTGTCACCCTCCGTTTATTTGCGATCTTGTGTCAGTGTAGTTAAAGGTGAATATAAGGGACAACTGTGTCCGGTTACAACTGTCCCTGATTTCCTCCATTTCCTACCGTCAAACTCGGAGTTAAAGTCAAATTTGAGTAGCTGACACACCGGTTTAACGTCAATTGGGACGTTTAGCGTCGCCGTAAATATAGTTGTGACGTTGTAAAGCATCTGGCTTAGCGTTGCATTAACATCACTCCCCTCTACTATAGAGTGTGGTAAAAGTACATTAGCACACTCTATTCTACGCGCACTATTCTTAACTTCAACCCCACTGACAGCTCAGGTGGTTAAGTACGGGCGTCTATTGAGGGCCCCTTGTGAGAGCAGGGTTATCTCGGGTTCAATTCCTATCAAACGCGTTAATTCTCCGTGCCAGAATGGTATGTCTCCATGCATGTACTAATCTAGCTGTAAGGTAAAATGCCAATCGTGGCACGGCGCCAATTCGTGGCTCGACGTACAATTTTTGTCAATGACATAGCTCTATTTCGTCAATCTCGTTTCCTATTGGCTACTCTCTTTTTGGATCAGTTGTTGGCACGCTTTTGAGGACTGTGATAATTTCTAAGGGGTCTAATTAAAACATAGAGGACATTTGGATTCACAGCCCACACACTTCACGAGCGCCAAGATGGGGGAGGAGAAGGAGCGCTACAACCAAGAAGACGTGGATCTGGCTGTGGCACGTGTCGCCGCCGGGGAGAAGAAGGCTGCGGTAGTAAGGACATCACCGGTGCCTTTGCGCACACTCTTCCGGCTTGTCAAGAGGGCTGCTGACGGTGGCAGCACTCTACCATCGCGGCCAGGCCCAAAGCCCGTTATACCGCTGGAGCTGGAGCGCGATTTAGCTGAGTGGATCGCTGCCATGCAGCGGTGCGGCATACCTGTCGGCCGGCAGGACATCATTGCAAAGGCGAGCGATATGCTTGCAGTTGCCACTGGGCCGGCCATGCCCACCCGGGCTACTCCTACAAGAATACTGACTGGCGGTTGGTACCGCCGTTTTCTCCAGCGCCACCCCTTCCTCAGCAACCGGATTGCGCAATGTATTGCGCGCGTGCGCAACGCGGTGGACGAGGACGGCGTGGCTACGCTGCTCTACACCTTGGCGAAGATGTTCATCGAGCTGAAGATCGACGCCACACGTATCTTTAACATGGACGAAACGTCGTTCATGCCAAAGACCGCGCGGCGGAAAGTCGTAGCTGTGCGTGGCTCAGCCACCGTCTGGCGCAAGGAGACGAAGCCAAGCTTCCACATGACTGTGGTGGGTGCGGTGAGTGCTAATGGCGCTACGGTACCCCCTCTCGTTGTCGTGCTAGGCGTGCGGCTTTTCAAGGAAGACATAACAGCACTGCATATACATGGGGCTGCGATTACGGGGGCCCCAAAAGGCTTTAGTAACACGGAGATCTTTCTGCAATGGTTAGCCTTCTTCGGGGACAGCATCGCCCACCTTCCGAAGCCAGTGGTGTTGATCGTGGACAACAGTGCGACACATATTACCCCAGTTAAGTGGCGATGATGCATACCCTTGTAACCACCAGCTTCTATCCATATCGGTTTTAACGGGATATTGTGATACAGAGGCGGCTGAGATCTGTGTCGAGTACGGCATCATGCTCGTTGCCCTGCCAGCAAATGCGACGCACCTCTTCCAGCCCCTGGACGTCGCATTGTTCAAGCCCTACAAGGACTGCGTCCATGATCTTATGCTAGAGCGGCTTTGCTCCATCAGCGATCCTGTGATCAGGAAGACGACAGCAGTTGGAATGGTGTGCACCGCTTACCGGCGAGCCCTCATGGACAAGCCTTCAAGCGCCGTTAATGGCTTTAGAGAATGCGGCATATGGCTGCTGTCTATGGTGCAGCTCAAGGCACGCTTGGCCTTATATAAGGGCGGTGGGGTCAAGGGCAAGATTGGAACCGCGGACTGGTTGAAGCACCGAGAGGCTGTCATCGATGAAGTTCGTACAGGGATTCTTTTGCTTCCCCATGTCCCTAGTACAGGAAAGAAGAGGAAGCGTTCGACTGTGGACGTTGCCGGGCGGCTTGTTACGAAAGAGCGGTTGCTAGCGGGTGCCTACGACTGAGTAATCTAAATCGTGCCACTAATTGGTCCGGCCAAAATTGGTAACAAATAGATGCTTGAGTTGAGTACGGCATAATTTCGTTGTCTGTATTGATAATGAACAGCGAAAATACGCACCATACATCTTTTGCATTATACTTCGCTGTAGTATGAAGCCGGGCGTTATCTTTTGCGGTCTACTGTGCGTTTTCGAGTGATTTCTGTGGTGTATCGTAACCGTGCCACAACAGGCATTTTACCTTAAGTCTCTCTGTTGCACCGCGAATTTGTATGGTGCAAACTGAAGTGAAGTGATAGGCTAATACGCAATAGGATGACGTTTATATTGGCTGTACAAGTCGTGGTCGCTCACCACCACTCAACGAGTGAAAGATGTCAGCGTGCTCACCAATGGACAACCGAGAGATGCGACGGAGCGATGGCAATTGACTATCTCACTTCCGAAACTGATGGCCAAAAAACAACTACCTACAACTACCTAGTGCACATAACATTTCAAGTACGGTGATCGCTGATACAAAGTCTGGCAGCGGTCTAGAAAGGTTTAGTGACAAGGCTTACACTATGTGGAAGGATAAACTACTTACGCACGTCAATCAGTTGGACCATCAGTACCAGACGAAACTGATAGAAAAGATGCAGCCAAAAGAAAAGGTGCTCATGGCTGACTTCCTGCGTAGCAACCCTGGAAAACCCCGATCCCCGACCACCGTGGATGAAGAGCAAAATGTGCTCAAATAAGATGGGACGCCATGCATTGGAAAAGGGCGAGGTGTGACCCCCAGAACTGGCTAAAACAAGTCCTACCGTTTTTTATTGTCAACTTTATCGTATGTGGTATGGTCGATGGATCCGTGCGAGATAATTAGGATACTCGGAAACGACTTTGGTCAAGGGGACGCCGCAGGACTCATTGAGTTGACAAGGGCGTGGGCTAAGTAGACACGCAGCCCTTGGCGCGACTTAAGAAATTTTATTCGCGCAATATCAGAAAGCAAGAACGAGATTAACAGAAAATTCGTAAGCTTTTATACCAATACATGGTAACGGAGTGATGGCTTTGCGTTGAAGTACTTCGCTATTTTCCAAGTGAATTCTGGGCTTCGCCAATTTTGATGAAGAAGGAAGACTTTACCGTAGACCGAGCGGAAAGCGCATTGCGTAGGAATTTTGGCGATAAGTCTAAGAAAGAAGTGTGTCTTATGGATAAGACCCAAGCTGTAGCTATCAGCACTGTCCGGGTGAAACTGGGACAGAAGAGGAAAACAGGTGGAAATGAGGGTGCTAGAAGCTGATTCTACTGTTTGAAGTTGGACACATCAAACCGGACTGCCCGACGAAGGCAGCAGATAGGTACCAAACCGTCCAGGAGAACCGATATTTAGGACGGATGTGAACACTATCCCATGCACTAAAAAGGCTAAAACGTCCAAGACCTCCGCAATGAACGCTACTAAGGCAGTGGTAAGTGAGGGAAAGCAGCATCTCCATGGAGAAGGAAAGACCTTACTGGATATGTGCGCCGATGATGCCGTAATGGACGACACTGAGAGTCTCGACTCTGCTTATCACAAAGGCTTTGAAGACAATGGCAATCCAGCTCATACTCCGATTCAGTCTCCCCAACGTACGGAAGACATCGAATAAGAGGTACGTAGAGAGCACAGCTCCTATTTGAGGGCCTTAAAGAGGGTTGCACTATGTGAGTGGTTGACATTGATGTATGCTGAGCTATAACGCTGGACCGACGCTGGTTAAAGAGAGTTGGGAGTTTCCAGACTACATATTCACATACGATAACGGGGAAGTGTCCCATAACACACTTATGTAATCAATAATACTGAATGTTTTGAACCCCAAAGGATGTCTGAGTTCGTTAACGTTGGCGGATATTTCATATGACCGTGAGTGTGATAGTGAATTGCTGAGTGCGTACTACCTCGCTAGGCAAGGTTACAGACATTTTCAATCAAAGTTAGGAGAGTTTCTGTTCTTTTTAGGAGAAGGTTTTACATTACTGTTTGCAGTGGTGGCAATTGGCGAGGTTTACTACAGTAAAAGTGTAATTAGTGTGGGATCTCCATTAGTGTGGGTGCGCAATTCTCCACTACCATTTCTCGAATCCACCTCGAAGCTTTCAGGACGACACCGTGCTAACACTCCAAACCATTAGCGCTCGCGCAATGCCGTCAAGCTGCATGGACCTTTTGATGCAGGAAGTAGTACAACGTATAATCGTGCCTAGTAGGTACGCATTACCGCGAATTGAAGCTCGGAAGGCGCACATTGGTTCGTGTGACAAACATAAGCTGCAAGTTCATCACTAGCGTGATTGGGAAAGGCACGGGGCATTGTACGAACCGGTTGGGCACATCCATCTGCTTGGGGCGCTACTGGATGTCCTTGGGTGATTGGTCTAGCTACTTTCACAACCGAATCGTCTTTGTCGTAGACATTTTGGAGTATTTGGAATGATGGTACTGGTTCGCTACATTAGTATTACGATGGATATGAATAAGCGAGCTCTTCTACCATTGGAGGGATAAATAACGGTTTGTGGTTCCCGAAGTGTATGCGCGTGAACGAGGTCATTTCCAAGTGGATGTGTTCCCGATTACCGCTGCTATCGATCAAATGGTTGCGCTGCTCAGTGGAATGGTATTGGTATTGACAATACATATGATGCGGATCGTACAGAGTAGTATGCTTGAAAGTTTCGTCTGGGAGGCTATGAGCATCTGTGGATCGCGAACTTCCGTTGTTTAAGCCAACTTAAGCAAAGCTTACCCACAGTATTGTTCAAACATCTATCACCATAGCGTTGATAGATGATACGTTTCTAAATGTATACCCTCGCTTTTAGTGTTGATGCAACTATGGAAGTAAGTCGTGCGCTTCACTTTTTCTTGCGTGAAATTGTTCTAATTCAAGGCAATGTTGACCTTTCTGGTTCCTGCTGCAGAAAGTTCATTGACCATTTTGTTGTTTCTGACCTCCGGATATTTTGCTTCTTTCGATCCTGATGTGGTGATCAATTAAGAGTTATTTAAGAAACGATAGAGAGTATTCTTGAAGATATCAAATGGCAATCAATTATAAGTAATTACTTATAGTAGTATTTAAAAACAGAAAAGGCATGACTGGGGCAAACCCTAACATGTTGGTATTCGTATACAAAGCCCCAAATCCAGCTGTAATCCAACAAATATTAGCGTCAGATTATGCCATAAACGTGGTCCTTCTATTGGACAGCTAGTTCTTACTCGCAGTTGAACATAACATAGCGGACCGTAGAGTGCTGCACAACATACCCCTGGCTCGTTAATACCAGGCTTACGATTCTAGTGTTTAATCATGAAGACCAACCGCGACGATTTCTTCACCTCTCGGCAGGCTTCAGGACACACACATGCTGGTGATTCACGTTGTCGCTCTATTACCTACAGCCTTACGGGGAACACAACTATTTACACCAGACGGTAATTCGCATTACCCGATCAATAGCGATACGAATACAAGCCGCCAGACGGATAATTTCTCCCGACGACCAACTGATCGGCTGCCCAACCAACGTCGTCTTACCTTTCTTGGACGCGCGCTTCCCCGGCCCATCTCCAGAGTGTTTTAGTTTCTCTCCGGCCGCCCCCTCGCTTCCGTCGTTGAAAACTACGCGGTACACCCCTCGAACCCGGTACAACCAAACATTAGCCTCGTCCAAGCCAATCCAACCCTTCTGGTCAAATACTTTGTGAGAACATATGTACTCGGGCGTCACGTGCAAAGCGAAAATGTGTACAACTGTTTCCGATAAGTCGCAGGCGACCAATTATGTTCCAGACTGCAGGTCCAAATCGGACAACCCGTCCACCCCCGCATCTCTACAATGGTACAAGTTTGTCTCCTTCACAGATTACGCCGCAGGATGCTCATGTTTGACAGGTTTTCATTCTCCTCCATCCCCGCCAACAACGCTACAATCTTGGGCATATCGATCCTTTCCTCGGCGTGGATCCCATTTGCGACCAAGCAATCATATCACTTCTCCTTCCAAATCAACTCGGGGTACCCACTCAGCTCGTACAATGCATTGATGGCAAGTCACACGCAGTCACCCTCTTCGGAGTTAGTTAAGTGAGCACGATGTTCACGAAGGTTTTGCAAGAACCGGACCAACGGGAATGCCCTCTTCTTATCCGCATCTCACCACAAGTCCAACCTGTTGCAATGTTTCTTGTTCCCATCTTCCTCAAGATTCGCCCGAATAATCCATTCCTCGGATTTGTCGTTGAATACCACATGATAGCACCGTCCGCGCTCCGGCCCATCACGACGATTGTCAATGATATTGAACGCAAACGCCTTCTCAAACACCCCACCAGCCTTGCGCTCCGGGCGTGGCGTCCTCTTCTTCGGCACCACTTCCTGGGATATTAGCCAAACCAGACCGTAACTGTATTCCAGCGGTGCCCCCAACAAGCCCCACGTCTTCCGCGTTTCGGTATCTCATATATTGAACGCCAAAAAAACACCATCTGCTGGTGCTCCCAAGATTCAACTTCAATTGTCACAAACACGCAAATCCGCTGCCGATGCAGGCGCGGATTCTCCATCTGTCCCAACTGCCACAGCCTTCTCCGCTGGCGCTCCTGTCCAGCAGATCCCATGTCAGCAATTTCGACTTCTTCTCTCACGACTGGACAGTTATCTTCCTCCATTGGTTCAGCCCCTGTCAGTTCGGTGGGGGCTCTTCTCTTGTATTCGCTCTGAGATCCTTATTGCGGCAGCCATCGCTGCCTCCAGGGCGCTCTCCTCCCCCACAGAGCCTTTTAGCTGGACCTATCTTCACTGTGGACAATGCCGCCAAGAGCCGTGCATGTCAATGCCTCTATCGGTTTTGGCCTCCCCTTCACTGAAGCTTGAGCCATCGTCGCCCATGCTTCTGTCATCGTCCAGATTACTGTTGGTTCATCCTCCGACTCACTGCTACTAAAAGTACTGCTAACCTCAGGACAGCTGGGGTCCCCGTCTTTACGACAACGTCAAGCATCGATGCCGCCAAGCCCAAGCCCTCCTCCTCGAAGAGCCTCACGATCTCCTGTACAATCCCCGATGTCATCTCGTACTCCATTCGGACTCCCGTAGGAAGCCTATCCCCCTCACGACGACGTCCGGACAAGTGGTAGTGGTACCTCTAACGAGATCCCTAGCGCAAGTGCTTGCCTAGACTTTGCCGCTTCAGCGGGCTGGTTTCCCTATGACATCGTGCTTTACTAGAAATTCACGATAAGCCTTTGTTTGACTTGAACATTTCGTAAATGACGAAAACCGTCCGCCGCCAAGTGCACCGGAACGTACCTGAACGGGATTCGACCACAACGCATCAAACTCAGTACATTGCTAAGTCGGTCAATTGCGGAATTTAAACCATCACAAGTGTCCACCGTGGACACGACCTACCTTCACCAATGTACCAAGTACAAGCTTTCACCAGAGCTAGCACTGCGGTCCCTCCCGGTACATATCTGGACCCTCCTTGCACAATGGCTCTTACCAGTCGACTGCATCTTGGTTTCGCTATACCAAATACATAAATTAGCAATAAAACAATATTTCACCAGGCTTACAATTTTCAAGATCATTATCAGGACCGCTATCTGGTACTCTCTCGTGCGAGCCACCGTACAAAGCGATAATAGATGGGTGTTCGAGGTTGTAGCTTCCACAGGCGTTTTCAAGAACTAAATGTACAACTAGTTGGAAATACCGAAGTGCAATTCTTGCCACAACTCTTAAACAGTGTTAATGCCTCTTGAAATTGCAAATATAGGTAAGTTGCTAATAAATCGGTTTGGGGCTAAATTCTCCTTACGTGTGGACGTAGTAGTGCTATATTTTTGCGGAAGTTGCAGCTGGTAATAAACGCAATGTTTTTTCCGGTTTAGCAATGATGTGATGTCCTCATGTGTTTCGAACCAATCACCATGTATGGCGTGCTTTTGCTTCCATATGAATTTTGATGCTATGTAGTCGAGCGTTCAGATCACAGAGGCATCAACTCCGTAAAGTCATTTCAACAGAATTTTGTAGTGTAGATACTGCAGATTGTGGTTGCAGTCACATCACTGCGGTTTCACACAAAATGTGGTGCTGCTGAATTTAAGACGAAAAATTCGTCGAATTAGCATAATATTAACCCTTTCGCGGTTAAAGGGCGCGAAAATCGCCCTTTTAGATGGTTTCCAAAACACGGTACGAAATACTCCTCTAAAAGGGCGATTTTTTCGCCCTTTTACTTAAGTTTAACTAAATATATACCTTCTTTTGAGACATATGAAATACGGTACGATTGTGTAATCGTCATGTAATCATACACCATAATGAAGTTAAGTCAAATGTGTACAATCGTATGCACTAACAAATCCAAACAAATCACAGTAGATCGCATGTCTCATGAGACATGCCAGAACAGTACCGTGAATTCATTAAAGGGCGAAAAATGCGCCCTTTGAGAAGCAAAGATCTTAGATTTTTATACTATAGTTTAGATAAATGGCTCGCGAAAGGGTTAAAGGGATACAATGCACAAGTTGAAAAATATTTGAATAGATCTTCACATAGAAATATTATATTCTTATGTCTTTCTGAAAAGTTTGCTGCCACCTTTTACCGTCCTGGAAATGAGCTTTGATAGTTTCAGGGGTGATCTAACGTGACACCGTTGAGGTAGTAAGACCGCGATAACGCAGGATTCCTGGACAGCGTTCACATGGCCTCTCTCACGAGGAGAACCGAATACACACACACTCGCACATATTCAGTCCCCATATGCCGTGCGGAATTGCGTAATACCCCCGTCCACGGACCCAAGTTGACGCACATCATATTGTTGATTAATGTGTACTTCTTACTAAATGTACGTCTAAGATGTCTAAAATTGTTTCATAACTCCTGCATATACTGTAAGTTATTAAAGCGGCTCATTTCGACCCCGTATAAACGTTCTGTCATTTGCCGGCGGAAATATATCGAGGTATATTTTTACAATTTCTACGAATAGAACAGTGTTGTGGCGCAGAAAATTGGCCAATTTACGCAGGCAATCAAGAAGATTCGAATGTGGTCCCCATTTGCACATCGGCGTCAGATTGGCGGATCGGTATAACTTAACGCCTTCTGAGGGTGGCGGAAAGTATACAGACGATGTTGTCATTTACGTTTTTAATTAACTTCCGCGCGTTATTGGCTTTTCCTACTTTATTTATGTGTTGACAGGGGTTTCCACGGCAGCACGCAAGTTAGGAACAGTTATACATATCTAGAGCAATGACAAGAGGCATTCCATTTTCCGACCACGAGAAGAGTCTAATACTTGCCCTCCAACAGTTTAAAGTAGTGGTCCACAAAGCCCTCTATCTAATGATCGCATCTAACGCATTACAGCCAATAGCGTTGTGACATATGCCCATCATCACCTTCAGAAGTTTGCAGAGGAGAGCGTCGATATGTTAGAATGTGGTGGAGACCGATAAGAGCGAGCTTTGCGGCTGGTGTGGCTCGACACCAGGCGACTGGAAGTGCTACAGCACGGAACTCTGGTTTGCTTTAGAGAGAGCACTACCACGATTACCAAGGCGAAGGAACAGAACGATTCTCATGACACGATACTATCGCTATCTCAAAGATAGAACCTTTCTGGACTGCGTGCCTAGTTGTGTGCAGAAGAAACTTCTTGAGTATTGGCCTGTCAAACAAATTAAATGTAGTTGAGATTTATTCATTCTTTTTCTGGAAGTTTGAGATTTGCAATTGCAGTGGTGGTGCTGTTGCGTTTCTTTCTTGTGAAGCCTACTGGATCAGTAGATGTCGCGCGACAGATTGCGTCCAATGCGTCCCGCAGTCGTGGTGAGTATTTGAGCATGTCAAAGCTTTCATATAGCATGCTACAGCGCTTTCGACCACCACGGTCTTATTTGACGCACCCGTATCTTACTTTTGATTTCATCTTTATGCCTCGCAGGTTGCATAGATAACATTGAAGTTTTCCGCTACTGAGCGCCGTAGAATTCGGTGTGATGATTTGATGGAAGGAATGTAGCCCAACAACACCCTTTCTGAAGTCGATTTTCCTGAACTTCACGTATCGATTTTTTGCATTTTATTTCTGGTAAGTACACCAGCAATTCATTGTTTGAACTCACGCAAAGCCATTCTTTGTTTGAACTCACGCAAAGTTTGATTTGACTAATTTGAAGCTAGATCATTTTTCTCAGTGCAAATACGTTGTTCATCGCGAAATCAATGAGCCACGTAAATATTGTCATCGCGAGGCGCTCCTCGCGGTGATGCGTTAGATTTGTACTGCGCATTTGATCTACACGGTCTACACCGTTCATAAAAACATTGTAGACGGGGATTGGAGTAGGAACCATGGACACTTTCATGTGCAAAGAGTACTCATCTGTCCTTCGCTGAATTTAATATAGGTCATGACAGCATACAACAGCATTTATTGACGTAGATGACAACGTCACACATTTGTGTAAAACATTACAACCTTCCTATCCTTGAACATGATGCAACCGGCCTTTTCAGCAATGATGAGTTTCGACTGGTAAATTGTTCAAAGTTGTTTCTTCTTCTTGTGATGTGCTTCCGCGTGCTTAGCCTTCTATATCTCCAAATCAGGCTCAGGATCAACCTCTGCAACTAGCTCCCAACTTCCGTAGTCACGTGCTGCTACCTGTGCGACAGATTCCGTAAGAACCTTCTTTATCAATCTACTAAATTGAGTCGCACAGTCCCTAACAAATGAACCTCGTTATCTGTGAACCTCAGCATCGCGTGTGCCGAGTGTAAAAGTTGTCGGCGACAACGAGTCGATATCCACTTGCCGAACGCACAACTTGAAACAGGTGACCAACCATCGCGATCCACAACCATAGTCGCTGATTTCGGCTTGATGTGGGTGACACATTATCCGTTATCGCTCGATACAAAGGAGTTCACAACGACTGAAACAATGGCGTATATCGCTCAGCTGGTGTAGTCGGAATTGAATTCTCCGAGCCGTTATCCCATATCGAATGTACATATAATGAATACCAGTCCGTAACTGCGTAAAAGCGAAGACCATACTTATCCAGTTTCGATGCCATGTAAGGTTTTGCACTTGTTAGTGCTTTAGTCCGGACTGACATCTCGCTGATAGTACTCACACCACTGGGAGCTGCATATTTGGCAAAGTGCTACCGAAAATGCTGGGGAAGATAGCGAGCACTCCACAGCGGATCGCACACCTTGTCAAACGAAGTACTTAGATGAGGATGAAGAGTCAAAGCACCGCGCAGCTACCGGAATCGTGTTCTTGGCATCGTTTCAAGGAAGGGAGAATGTCCGAGGAAGCGCCTTTCCGATCAATTGTCAGGGATTGCGTTGTGCGGACAGATACTCATAGCTAACTCGAGCCCAAGATAAGCGTTGAACTCATTCTCATTGGTAGCATTCAAACCCTTTGCTATCAACATATCTGAAGTCCACTTGCGCAAGCGCTCTAGAAGTGCCCCGTAAAATACAGAGAGAAGAGTCCAAATTCCCCTTTGTTGGTGTAGGCTCCAGTGACTTGTTCCATTATTGCCATGTGAAGGATGCTTTGCCTTCGTAGGGACTTCAAGTATGCCTCCCACGCTACTGTCAAGTTGGCATTATTCGAGTTGGGACCGCTGGTGTCGCAGTACAAGACCTCTGGAGTCACGTGCTCAACAACCACGTCTTCACCTTCATCCCCTTATTCGCTGTCCTGTGCGACACCGATCTGGCTCGTTACCTCACCCGCTAGGGGGTCCCAGTCGCTTGTGAACTCCATGCTCGGTTGAGAACTTTGATGAGCAAGAAACCTCTAACGTGCTTATAATCAAAGTGGGACGCGTTATGAACAGCGAGTAGATGATCTGATAGAGGCCTCTGGAGCCATCGTAAGTGGGGGAAAGGCTCGGAAAGCCTTTTCCTCCCAGGACGCTGAAATTGAGCCCGAGTCTTTAAAAAGACAATTGTCGTCGTTTATTGACCACAGGCTTACGTTAACCAGCCGGGTTTGAGACGCAATGGCGTCGGACCAAGACAAACAAAAGGAGTACTCTCACAAAACAAGTAGAGGAAACTTAAACGTGTTTAAAGAGGGCGATTTAATCCTATTAGACACTAAAAACCTACCGCTAAAGGTGGTTACCTCTGTAGAGAGCAACAAGTTGAAGCACCGCTTCATCGGACCCTTCGCGGTCCTGGCCAGGCATGGTGCTGCGTACACCACTGACCTCCCAAAGTCAATGGCGACACACCCGACGTTCTACGTGGGACGTCTTAAGTGATATCACGATCCGCTGGGTATTCCTTCTCAGACGGAGGAAGACCAAGGTGAGAGCTCACCTCCTCGAAACGAGGCTGAGTCCTCTGGACAAACAGAGCTACCGGTGACGATGCCTGTGAATGATACCCAGGCTGGTGCCCACGCGAGTCATACGAATGGTATGACGGTACGGAGTGGGGAGAGATCGGATAAGAACTATACCCATAAGCCGAGTGGTACGAGTACCCCTGCGGCTCATAAGAGGGCATCCGACCATGCACCTCATGGCTTAGAGCGTCTAAGCCTCGACAGAGTTCCTTCAGGGCGGAAGCCGGAACTCGGCGGTCAACACGCCCGTGGAGCTTGTGAGTCTCACGACCAAGAGCGTCCAAACCTCGACGAAGGACCTCTAGAGCCTGCAGCTTGCCAGCCTGAGAGGCAGCCTGACCACCAGGTCCAAGCCCAAGGGCTATCTCGGTCGCGTAGACGCGATCCCGAAGCTGACGGACCTTGTCGCTTAACAGGGACCCAACAGAGTCCCGACCCGAAGTTGAGCGTCCAGAACGATAAGGCTGAGAAGGAGCCTCATACTCAAACGCTTGTGAGAGCTCCTCCTGCCCTCCTTAATCCGAACGGCGGCGCTCTGGGAAGCGCCAGCTGTTTGTGAAGTGGCGGGGATACCCCTCATCACAGAACTCGTGGGAGCCGGAAGACCGGCTCCGGGTTTGAGCTGGCGCTTAGACAGCTGTATATGTCCCTCCATGACGGAGTGGAGTTGCCGCTTAGCAATTAAGTGGGCAAACTTATGCGAAGATCGCGCTGGTCCAAGACGTAGGACAGCAAGTAATCTTCTCGGAGTTCTTTTAATTCCTGAGCTGTAAAGTTCTTTAGAGAAACCCATCTCCAATACAGGTCTTCTGCCTGAGATTGGGTCGTGGTGTTCTCGGGCTGTACTCAAGGGTACCCTACACGGGGAAGAGCCCACCACGGTCTTCCGGTTTCTTCCGAAGACTAGTGAATTCCTTTAACGGAATTTGGTGTGGCGCAAGCAGCACACACCTAGCGACCTCGATGTCGTTGTCAAAGAGAGGTTCGTCTTGAACCGAGGCACGCGACGTGCGCCGATGGTTTAGACCACGAGGGGCCTTGAGGTGCTCCAGGAACAACGGAGACCCAGACCCCTCATCCGGTGGATAGTATCCATGGGAATACACCGGTGTGGAAGGCGCAGGAGCGCCTTGCAGCCGAGCAGCTTGATAGCACTCCTGCTGCTCATCGAGATCGTTGGAGATCTCTAGGAGCTCGGTGACAGCCCCCTGCCCTCTCTTCGTCTGAGGAGTCGAACAGGGATCTGAATCCCTTTGCGATAGGAGGCTCTGAAGTAGGAGAGCCAGGGGCTGGGCGCTTCTTAGCAGCAGCAGCACCCTCATCATCCCATTTCGAAGAAGCTGCTTTCGCAGCTTGGGCTCGAGCCTTGCCTTCAGCTAAGGGAAGACTCTTGGCAGGCGAGCTCGTCAAAGCCGTTTTAGCCTCTGATGATTCAGAATTATCAACAGGAGCATCCTGTGAAGGACCTGGATCCTTGGTGGATCCAGGAGAGTCCCCAGACTCTGACCCCGTGATCATTGGGATGTCAAAGACCGGGGACTCTGCCCCAGACCTGTGGTCCCGATAGGCGAACCGAGGGTTCGGCCTGTCGTCGGCCGACAAGGAGCGCGAGCGACTGCGTCGCTGGCTGCCTTGGAAGCCGCCTTGCAGTCTTCCTTGGGCTGAGTGGCCTTGCCTTTCGACTTGCCCTTGGCAGTCTTCGACCTCGCGGTCTTATACTTGGAAGGCGCCGAAGCGCCGTTGGTGCTTGCCTTCCTGGTCATATTAGGATGTTGACGTAGAAACCTCGGTGCTTGTCACTAACGCAAAAAGGCTTAATGAAGCCGCAAAGCCACAACGGTGGCTCGTTGATGGATGTCGACAAGAGAAGGAAAGAGAGCGGCGCCCACTTCCGAACTCCCCATTGGTTGAGGGTGTTTTTAACCTAAGTGGGGGAGGATGTAACGGGGTTACGTGAGGGGTACCTTCGATAGGGTACCGCCTCTAGAGGTAGATACACTTATGTAAGTATTCGTTTTATGAATACTCAACTCAGTCGTGAGTAGTGTGGCCCACATCACTACCACGTAGGTTCCGTTGCTGAGGGCCAACCACTAGCATTAAACCTACCTTTTATATGCATATACAGGAAAAACTATAGTTAATTAGTTATTTGTATTACAGGCCAAATGATCTTATTAACTATAAATATATCAGTCTAAAATCTACTCTAAACTGGCTATTAAGTCCCCTAAGACCAGGGATTAGTGAACCGCCGTTCACTTAGAGTTTGTAAACTCTTAATAGCACGCTTCCCCAAGCAAGATGCTCGTGTGACCCCGTCACAAAACTGCTGTTTGGTCGGCTTGAAAATCTTTAGTGACGCCGAAGTTACGGCTTTGTCGCACACTTCCTTTGCAAAGTCGCGAGCAATTTGATCTAGGTCGGTTGGTCGTATTTGACCCTGGCGAGGTTTGGGACGAAGAGCTAGTTGATGCCGAGCTTTGAAAAGCTTCTAACAGTACCATGAAGCTCGGAATGAGGTAATGTCCGTAGCCTCAGCATAATGGGGGTGGCGGGCACGCCTTCATCGCGTAGATTCCCAATCCACTGAACCAGCCTGAGCTCCACCGACACGGGTAACACAGTAGCTATACCGCCTGAGCGAGCCTTCCACTTTTCGTCATCCCTTGGTGCAGAACATGCAGCGACAATTTTGTCCAGCGATTGCCGCCACGAGTTGATTACGACAAGTCGATTATTGAACTGCTTATCAGGTAATGATGAATAGAATTTGGCTATTGTTGCCGCATGTTGTTGTGTTGTTCAAAATACATGAGAACCTCCCGCTTGTGAGCTGCAGGATAAGCTGAGATGGGGTGCTTTTCACCACCCGGCAAGCCCTCCTGGTAGGCGAGGTCTCACTTTTGGGTGCTTGTGAAGCTTGGTCGCCATCGACTACATTAAACGTGGGGGCAGTTCTGAGCCTGGCTGCGCAGCGGGAAGAACAGACTGGGCAACACATTCTGTATGACATAACTAAAGATGCGCGTAAAGTGCCACCGAAGCTTAACGAAGGCTTGTGATTGAACAGTTGGAGCTGTATGGCAGAACTAAGTGTACGGCATAACTAAGGTTTTGCGGTAAGTGTTAATTTCACGTGTCATTTATCACGGATGGATACTGGGCGTTCATTTTAAGTTTTGTCTACAACGTCCCACATGAACGCGAGCGAGGTGAATTGGAATGCACTATGGAGATACCTCAAGAATGGTTCATGGACTGATCGCCCACCAAGGGGCCACGAGGTATATACCTCCCGGTGGAACTGCCAAAGGTAATGTGGGCGATGACTACAGGTAATCACGGAAAAAATACGCTCTACTTAAAAATACGCCATGCGACAAGTCTAATCATCTGATATGATTCAAACCGCCATCAGCATTATCGCTAATAACACTACGACTATTGTGTTATACAACATGGTAACATTGCATCCTGCCAGCATTTCAAGGTTGGGTTGATGAACGCCGAGCGTAAGTGCGTCAAGCGCTCGTATAAGATACAATTCAAGCGACAACTTTTTAGCAGGGTTGGTGAAGTGGGTATCGATGCCGCTGTCTCAGAAAGCAAGGTGGAGTGTGCGGGATTGGGTCACAAACAAGACCAAACTTCTAAGGTTTAGCGGTGCAGAGAAAAGCAAAACTTTAAAGGGTCAAGGAAGAAAGGAAATGATACCGTTTCGCGTTCTCTAGTATTGGATATGAAAATTAAGCGCCGCGACTATAACGTACGTTTCTACAATTTATTTATTTAAGTTCTAATTCTTTGTGAAGCTTGGAACTACACGAACGCTAGTTGAGTACAAGAAAAATATCAACATGCCTGGTTGATAGAATACCTACGAACTAAGAAGATCGAAAATAGTGGTCACAAAGCCCTCTTTAAATTGTGCCAATAATTTTCGAAGCGGTAAGAAACAAATATTGTTTTACGATATCTTTTATTAAAAGACGTTTTAGCCATGGCTTTTCGTCTAGAGTTCCAGTAACAAGTAAACTTAGTGACGGCGAGCTAGTCGGAACCCAGCTCGCGTTCTCTTTACAGTTTTGGGGGCGACATTGGAACACGCCACTCGGTGAAAATTACGGCGTGGATGAGACTTCTGTTATGACGAAATGGTGCAAATGCGAGGTTGGGCTGGGAAAGGCCATTCTGATTCCGGCAGAGTGACAGGTATAACGAAGCACCCAAGCAGGATAACTGTCTTCCTAACTATTCGTGCAGACGGTAAGATACCAGTTTATACAAGTTATTGCACTTCTTGGTATTGTATGTAATCTAATATTTTTAATTATATTAAAAATTCCTGTCCTGTTCGTCATTAAGGGTGTCCCCGCTGGCAACATTGCTCAGAACGAACTGAAAATTTACCCACCGGGACATTAACTGTGTCCAGGAAAATGCATGGATGGACACATAGTGCTGGAACTTTTATGCCGGGAAAATTCTTCCCCGAGAGTTGGATGGTCCGTCCTTGATGCTTGTGGACAATTTTGACTTCCACGTGTCGGAGGAAGGGCAATGTGTCATGACTGACAAAGCGTTCTCTATTGTGTACCCCCTACCTGCTAATCGAACGTCTACTTGCCAGCCACTTGGCGTTGGTATAATGGGCCCACTGAAGTCATCGCTCCTCAATACTTGGATTCACCGAAACTGACCGAGCCCAAGATCACCCATGAACGTGCATCTATAAAATTAAGCGAACGATCACTGTGTGGAACAGTATTTCTGAGAAAACTGTTCAAACTAGCTTACTAAGGCAATTCTGCGCCAGTTTGAAGCACTAACCTTCATGTGATCGTAATACATAAGTTTCGTTTTTGAAAAGAAAGATTTTTTGCTACTTGCGCCTTTTTCTGGGATATTTTAAACCAATCAAATGATTGGCGTATATTTTTGGTAGATCCCAGTTTACTATGGAGGATGGTAGTCAGTGAAAGCGTATTTTTCCGTGGCTACCTGTACTTCCTAGGCGCTCTAGCAGCGGTCGAGCGCTATCTACTAGGACGAAAGCGGCAGACAGCATGAGGTAGAATTGCTTTTTGGATGCGACAACCCAGGAGAGCGCTGCAGTAGAATGTTGCCATGGTTTGCCAGCTGAGCTCCAAGATAATCCATCGGCAGTGGACGCCATCCAAAATGCCGACGCAACTGGCGCGAGCAAGTGCGACGCTGTTTCTGCGGAAGATGAACACCCAGCGGCGGCTGATGCTGAAGACGAGGACTACGTGCTCACAACCATTAGCACCGAAGAGGAGGCTAATGAAGAGACAACGCACACGCCACGACGGCGATTGACTCGACCATCTTCATCGCAACTCCCCGTTATTGTCGTCTGAGAGGACGAAGATGATTGCGAATGCATAGTGACGGAGGAAATCACACCAGATCTCAACATCTTGCATGAAGGGGAAGATACAAGTGACTACGAGATGCTTGATTCCGGGGACGAGCCTGAAATAGACGACATCGACAAGAAAAACCAGGTTGTTGCCATGTAGTTATATATGTTGTACCTTATGGGGTGTAGCATATGCGCTTTTTATCCTGTCCTTATGTTGTATTATATGCTATCATATGATGTATTTAGATCGAGCATGCGGTGATCAGCTCAACAATGGCTTGCGATAGCGACAAAGATGAAGACGAGGAAAGTGATCACAAGCAGCAAGTGAAGATGATGATCAATGAAGTATCAGTCATGAAGGCGAGGGCTACGAAGCGGTAATGTCTGGTGAGATCAATTCTACTGCACGGCGCGAAATGTCGGTGCCTGGTTGGACTACCCTCCGGTATTGTTGATGTTGACGCTTATCTACAAGAATCTTATATCTCACCGCCACCCCAACGAGAGTATCCGTGTCTCAAGGAGAGCTACTACGGTCCAAGCCCGGCGATCAAGCGTGCGGGCGATTCTTCGCTCACTCTCTTTCTTTTCTGCATGCCAGTCAGTCTGTGGAATGAAATCACTTCCAGTCAAACCTTTATCACTTCTCCATGATCAGCGAGCGCGACAAGTCCCGATATGGTATGGACAAGAAGAAAAAGCCAGTATCCGCGAAGACACAGGGCGACTTCAAGGCAGCACTGATGCTACTTCCGCCAATTCGTGAGTTAAAAATTTTGCACATGATGGGTTTGCGAATTGTCCGTGCGATCGTTCCGAACAAGGAGAAACCCAGTAACCACTGGCAACCCTTTGACGAAGGCGCAATACCTCGTGGATCCTTTGGGCAGTATGCGGCTCGAGACCGTTTCTCGTATCTGATGCGAAACCTTCACTTTAGCGACAAAAGAGACGGTCGGCGCCACACCGACCGCATTAGAAAGTTCGTCCAGTTGTTAACATTATGGGGAAGACGTTCAGAATGGTTTCGTGACTTCACTACGCCTCTCATTTGGTGAGGGCATGCTACCTCCTTCTCGCCGTAAAAGAGACGGCGTCTATATCTAAGACAAACCACAAGTGGGGAAGCAACATGTTCCTGACGTGCTGTACTGAGTCAGCGTACTGCCTTTAATACGTATAACGTTTTTGTTTTTTATTAAGTGCTTATTTCATATACGCCATCATCAAACTAACATTCCGATCTCAGGAATGTTGTACTGACAGCTTTGAGATCTACGTGGTGAAAACAATGCTGCAGAGTGAGAGACGGTCGGTACCACAGCAGACCTACTTCCAGAATTCCCAATTACAACGAAAGGAAATCGGTATGGAGGCTGGTACAGCAGCGGTAGCACCAAATATGCTGGCGCTACCAATGTCGAACGATATCTTGTGATCACGGACAGATTTTACACGTGCACAGCACTAGCAAGTCAACTTCTTGGTACATCCTCGGAATGTGTATACCATCCTGTATGTTGTACCGTATGCTATTATTTATTGAGCGACAGAGCTAACTGTTATGTTGTGTCTAGTCTAGGATTTAGTAAGCAGCTCACTCCAAAGGGGAAGAAGCGACCAAGGGGTATGACAAGGGGAGCACACATGATTGCGACCTGCAAAAGAGGTCCGCAGCTACAAAGCTGCTTGTGGTACGATTACCGACCGGCGCCATTCCTCTGTAGTGGTAGAAGCGCTGTAACCAAGCATGTAGCGCGTATACAGAGTGTTAACCAAGTAGAAAATGCCGTGCCCAACATTTATCAAGCAAAACCAAACGTAGATGGCAGGTGGTGGTATTCATGATTCGTTGCGCTTACAGAGATAATCTATCCTACTTGAATTACGGACAAAGAAGTACTACAAATCTCTGTTCTTCGGGCTCGTCGAAATGGCTGTCGCCAACGCCTACATCGTCACAACGGGATCCATAACCAGAGCCACAAGCCACCTCCACTCAGTCAAACGCAGTTCATGATGGAGCTACATCTACAGCTACCCCGGTTGGCCGACGCAGACCTCCTCTCATCAACGGCTACGATAATGTTACCAGCCGTTACTCCACTTATTCGTAGCAAGACCACTCATATCGCTCGTGACGACGACGAATGGCAAGATGTGAAAAAGCGGATGGAAGCACTCAGCAGAAGCGACGACAGCGGACGTGTAAGGTCTGCAGTTAGCTCCGTGACGAGCTAACACGGGTCGTCTAGACTACATTCTACTGTACAGGATGCAGTCAAGGGGAGAGGAGGGTTTATTTATCCTTTCGGGCGTTGAAGCGTCAAAGGTAAGCATGTTGCATGTTTTGAACTTTGGCAACTGGACTGGCGAAAGGGGCGAAGTCTACCACCAGGTCCCAACTTCAGCACGATCTGCGCATGCAAACCCATTTCCTCTAAACAACGAAAGGAGCGACGTTCGGACGACGATCTCGCGGATGCTGGTGATCAAAGCGATAGCGAGTAAGCGACGACTGAATTGATTGACTTGCGTTATAATGGAATTTGTTTTTCATGACCGCCCTCATCCTCCTTTTCTTTTCTTATTCGAGAAATAATTGGATGAACTTACACTGTGAGAAACAGCTACTTTCAAGTGATTCTTGTTCATGCTGATATCTATTTTGGTTCTTGTGGTGGTGACGCCCTCCCGGCAGATGGCGCCAAACTGATCCTCGAGGTCACTCTGTGGCGCTGCCAAGGGGGCAGCATCTAGTCCCGTGCAGGATGGCGCGACTCCGCGGAGAGGAGGAGATGAGGCGTAAGGTGTGGAATCCCGCTCCGCGGCCTCGCCGCGCAGAAGACGTCGCTTCGTACTATGATCGGACCCACTGTAGCGGGTGGTATGCTAACGGCATGGTACAGGAAGACGGGTTGGACGCACGACAAGGCCAAACCATGGGGCAAACCTTTGAGGGACTCTGTACTCAACAAGACGGCAGACGATGGAGCTGATCAGGGAGGCGCAAGGAACACAACAGATACTACAGATCAAGGCGTCAGGTCATGGCCGGATCTGCAGCAGATTGGCGAGGAGTCGTGCAAGAAGAGAATAGATACTACAGATTAAGGCACAACCACCGGGTGAGCATCAATCTGCAGCAGGACCGAACACTTCTCGACGGTGACGAAGACCCAACCAGGAGAGCGACGCAGTGAGCGCCACTATCTCCAAAGATGAGGAAGAGGGAGGGGTCGCGGAGAGCCACCCATCCTGACGCATGCATCGCGGAATACCGTATACGGTGCAGTATAACTGTAATGTATACGGTATTCCCCACCATAATTGCTAGATAGGTGCAGAAACCTTGAGCGACGAGGTTGCCGCGTAAGCGTAATACGTTACATTACATTACTGGTATCTACAAGATAATGTTTTTCGCTACTACAAAAAGCTACAACATAACGAAGTTATATACTGGACACATGACAGCTTTTGCACATGTCCCTGTTTTCACCTTCCACATCCCAACAGATGATTCAGTATATATTTCTATATTAAATAGTTATGTCGTATTCTACGACATCAGACTAAATATTGTCGCTAATCTGTGCCGTACTTGGGGGGTTGTTATTACATCACATTCACTAGTAAACACGTCTTTTCAGTCACCCATGTTGACTACATAATTCAAGTTGCACAACCGAAACAAAATTACATGTGCATGTACGATTCATTCATCTGCTCACACTTCAACGAAAATATAAAGGAGGCAACAAATGGCATTGAAGAGTTAGTTGACTATTATAAAAATTCATATTATAAAGAAACGACCACAGGTTCCGCAGTAGCACAACATCACCACATTTTTCTTTGAAAGAGATTGTACACGCAAAAGATCCGTCGTTCCACAATTGAATGATGTGGACGTGTTGTGTACGAAATGTGATGAACTTAACTAAGCTTACTGTATACGTATATGGATTTAGAGAATACAATACCGTATTCTAATCGTCCAAAATGATCATCGGCTTGCAATAACACCTGGAGTACAAGTTGCAGTACGGTACAACGTATCATCTTGGAAAAGAATTTGCAGATATCATAAGCAAAGCTGGCAATGAAACAGAAGTTAAAGGTATCGACAGCCAGAAAATTTGTCATGAGTAGTGCATGGCTTCTCGCCATAGCGGCGCGTTCTTGTCGTCACCATCATACAATTCCACCATGTCGTTGGTGTAGATCTAGTCGTACAGCGACCTTGGCAAAATCTTGACAAAATCTGCAGCTACGCGCTTATCGGAACGATTCACAAACAAATTGATGGCACCGATCGAATAGCTCCATTACTAACAATTTCTAACTACACACTACCATAAAATCTTGCGGCAACGTTGAACGACCGGATTTTCATTCCCCACATCTATGTCATATCCCACTCCCTTCGCCGGTGGTGGTAAGGCATAGCTCTTTCTGATAATAAGGTGCTTCCGTTTCCAGATAATCTGTACGAGACGCTCGATCTCCTCCTGGGCGTTAATTTTGGCATCACCTATTTGTAGATCTTCGATCTTGACCTTTTCCGGGGTCGCGGTTATTTCTGGTAGCACAGCCATTTGATCTTCCACATCTTCAGCGAATAAAGTTCACCCTTCCTTGATACAGACTTCATCGTCCATCGTAGGATCGCCTATATTCATCTCGATCTTGGTGTGAGGATCGTTGCTATTGACAGGATCGATCTTCCCTTGTCAGATATACACTTGTCTGACGGCAGATTTACACCTTCATTTTCTGCGATCTTAACACTATCGATAACCCCTACCGGCCGCGATAAGATCGCGGTCGATGTTACGTACTCTGGGCGTTCCACCGCTGGCCCGGTAATCTTCATACTGATATCCACTTCGATGATCTCATCTATGGTTGCCTGATATGCGAGATTCTGCCATTCGGTATACCTTCTCGATTCTACGAATACATACCCCGGGATGCGGGGAATCCGATCTCCCCTCAGCCGCATTGCGGTTCGATCAGTCGTGGAGAGTTAGTGCACGATCCCTTACGTTGGGCACTCGCAGATAACGCGTCCTTCTTGAACTGACTGTGATTGTTGGCACACATCGATCTCCGTTGGTAACCCATAATTTATACTGATTGGATGTCTGACTGCGCAGCCTGATTTGGGTGTATGTCTGACATCGATCCAGTAATGATCCTTCCAGCACATATGTTCGACCTCGTCACCGTAGAGAGAACCCCTATCAGTCATCTGGAGGCGGGCTTCGACGGGTAAACATATCGTCCCGTCGGCGACATCGAGGAGAATACCCGCTGGCACCATAAAATCCATTCATAGGATTAGATCTTGACCTCCCTTTGGTGGACCTACCCATGCATCAAAGCAATACACTAGCGATCCTGCCAGGGTGATCTTGAGATGGGTACGTCCCTCGATCTTACATGGAGATCTCCCAACACCTTCGCACTCCAACGTTTGACTTTCGTCAATGTGGCACCCGACCTTACGAGCAAAGGTGGCATCTAATATAGATATCTCGGTACCACTGTCGAATAGCATAGTTACTTTTGCATTGTTGATCTTCCTCATAGCCTTGGATTATATGAACTTCTTGTCTGGAACATGGTATTTCCAATAACCCAGCGATTCCCCAGGGGAAATATCAAGAGCCATCATCACACTCGATCTTGCATATTCGTCGATCTGGCGTAGACTTGACACTGTAGCGGTAGATATCTCCAGAAGATCACATGTATTGTCGATCGGATCGATCAATTGATTAACTGTTGCCTCCGATTGTTTCTCGACATATGCATAAATGCAATAGTTAGAACGCTCTTCTCGTACCGGTTTCAAACCCGGCGAGCGTCCTAGTTTAACATCTTCTCCGCCGTCTCTGGCAAAATACCGGCGTGCTTGGTGGGATTGTACCATTGTCGGATCAAGTTGTAAAATTCCTCCATGGTACACTTTCCCGCTTCGTGGATGTCACCACATGCCTTGTATGTGAATAGGCAGCGATCTGAGGGATGTCCTTTACGACCGCACTTCTCACACGTCAGACGTCCCCAGCACCCAAGATCGCTATGTTTGCGCGACCCACAGTGCGAGCATCGCTTAGGTGGCGAACCTATATCATGTCGATCTTGTTGTGCACGATTGTTTCCGGTTTCCGAGCGACTGCGATCTTGGTTCCTTTGATCTTGATCTTGCTGCCCTTCGTTGTTTCCAGATGCTGCGAGGTAGACACGACGTAATCTTGCTTCGCCATCCGATCCACTAGAGTCCTCCTCAGACTCGCTGCTGTCTGAGATCGCCTTGACGGCTCTGACGGCTCGAGTTGAAGCAGACGGGGCTGCTGCACTGTTGTTCTTCTGACGAGGCTTGATTGATCCATAAACAGCCTTACTTTGTCGTGCCTTCGCTCGTTGCCGAGATCAAAGTACTTCTTCCAGAGTGTCAGCGTCTGGAATTTCTTAGTAGTGCCAAGTGATCTGCAAGACCGCGGTCATCGAGAGTCTCGATGAAATGTTCCACATGCTCCCGCCGAACTTCCGAAGGTCCATCCTTGATCTGGAGGCCCTAAGCCCTGCCAAATTGAGCCGATACAGATACTCCAGCGGAGATTCGTCCGATCTCTTGTGCTCGTGGTAATATTGCCTCGCGACTGACACTCCTCGTCCACAATACTGGATCTGGAAGCTGCGGAGCAAATCCTTCCAGGTACTACGTGTTGTGCGGCTAAGCTGCTGGTACCAGTTTCGATTCTGTGAGGAGATCGCCGAACACCAGACACTTTTCTTCGTCTGGAGCTTGATCTCGCGCAAAGGCGGACTTTATTTTGTTAAGCCAGGCCCTGGCTCGATCTTCGTCGCATCCTTCTCTGCAAATTCCTTGAGCTCAGACATGGCGGATACCCGTATGCGTGGGACACTTGTCGATCTTCCGGACGTCGTGGCTGATGCCGGTGCTACAGCTGCACGTCTGGGAGGATTAAGATCGAGATCATCAGGGTCGTACTCGGGCTTGGGTGTCGATCTGGCGACCTCACAGACTCCATATCCACATCTCGATCTTCTGTTTGTGCTGATCTTGCGGGGTTGACAGCGCCTTGTTGTTCCTTCAAGCTCCGGCTCATCACTGCCTGGAAGTACGATTCAACTTCCCAATGGGACCTTTTGCCATAGTCGGCGCTATGACATCCATCATTCGCTTGGCCTCTTGGTCTCCGCGATGCCGTAGCATTGCGGCGTCTGACGAACCTAGTGTCATTCGGGGTGGGTATCTGCGCTATCAGTATCCACTTCCTCAGTCGCCGACTCATAATGCGAGGACGTTCCGGTCTGATCTTCCAAGTGTGCGGAATTTTTCATTCGTTTATCGGCTATTGTTCATTCCTGGTCATTTTGACTGCTTTTCATGTATTATTCTCTATTTTCCATTTAAAGGGATTAATCGCATTTAGAGAGGTGGTATTGCATTCATTGAAAAGTAAAATAAATAGTACGAGTTACTCAGTCCCTAATTCGGAACACCTGAAGTGTTCACTACATCTAGCCTTGTGTCGTACGTTTGGTTATCTAATATGGTTTACTTCACTGGAACGGAACCGTTCAGTGGTGAAGGTGCGGGATTTAGGGAACGATGGTATGGCAAATCTGGAAGGAGAAACTGATTACTTGAGCAAGCTCCTCTGCCTCAAGCGGTGTGATCTCGTCTTCGTCTTCATACTCCACACCTTAGTAGCGCTTCCCACCTCGTTGGAAGAAGGGCTTAATCTTCGCGACGTAAGTACGCTCTGTTGTTTCCATCTTCCGTTGCGGTGGTTTTCACCATCAACACATTCCAATTGACGACACTGGTAGGTTTGTCGACTAGTCTCCGAATCAGAGCATGCACAGAGTATTGAGACTGTCGAACCCCGTCTCTCACAAGGCATTTTTCTTCTTCCAAGGTCGCCCGGGTGGTTCGCGTGTAGGCAATTCATGGAGCATGACCTCCAAATTGAGATCACCAACGAGATGTAAGCAAGCTAATACGTGCTCGCACACCCACCCAGTATGAAAGAATGCCTTACAATCGCGACGGAATTCCTTCAAGATAGTCTTCACGGCATCGTGAGACCAAGCCGAACAGTTCCGGTCATGCTCATGCGCGATGCGCTCTCGAACCTCAACGCAATGCAGCGAAAGATAGCGCAACTGGATGTTCTCGACAGCTTCGCTAGCTCATAACGTCCCATGACGAAAACGTGCATACACCATTGTCCTAGCAGCGCTCACCGGAAGGCCGTGACAGCACGTAAATGGTTTACAGCGGTTGATCTAATTACTCGGTGGTGAGCTTCGAATGGTTTTGATTCGGTATAACTCCAGGACATTCACTAGCTGCGTAAAACCAAAGATATATGGATCCGTGTGATATTCACTGTCCAGCTACTGCGCATATTTATCCTCTCCCAAATCCGCCCAGGTTTGGGTTACCAACTCAGAAAGAGCCATGATTTGGTGTAGTGATCTTGCTTGGCTCAGGTATCCTATTTGAGGTTTGATAATATTGTTGTATCACTCACGATCCGACATAAGGGGTTTCTTCTCTCGCGACTTTCTTTCAATGTGAAGCCAGCAATTCAACAGCTTGATATCAGACCACACCTCCCGGAAAGCGTTAGCGATTGTATCAGAATGATTCATAGAGCCAAAATGCATATTCATGGTACCTCCGAAATATTCGTGACGTCGCTCTTTGTAAACGGAAAGCACTCGGGCGTAGCCAAACGTTGTTTCTGTTCGGACAAACATAAATGCCAGGGGATAAAACTTCTGTCGATACTTGTGCCGAGTAGTGTAACGTATACCGAATATTCCAAGGGAAACGAGTGTCCACCCACCAAAGTGCAACTTATAGGTTACGTCACGCCTAATACACTCCCATTTTGACCTATTCACTGTCCTTTGTGATCGAGCTAGACCCTTCAGAAGCGCATATTTCAGTACGCGACACGGGTATTTGACAACCGTGGTCAGAAATTTCTCAGACACAGCTGGTGAGTATGGATAGGGTGGGTCTGCGTCCGCGGTGGCCTGGGTGAACCGCTTGATGAAATTGGACATATCTTCCAGAAATTCTACCTCTTCACGCAAAGCCGTCATTTCAGTCTCCACTGAGTTCCGTTGGCGACGGCGTTCCCGTAGTCGCTCCTCTAAGTGAGCTTGGAAGCGAAGGATTTCGCTGTAGCGAACGGGCTTGGTTGGGGGCTGCATGGTGAATACTGTTGTGACCGTCGATCATGCGCTGCACTAGTCACTATGTTTGTACTAATACAGCTTACATGTCGTACTTGTTGTTCTAGTGGATTGATCAATTCGGATATTTTCGATATTAGATTACGTAAGTTACATGCACTAGAATATTAGTGTTCGGATTGACCTGGCATAACTACAGATATCTTCGGCTATAGACTAAGTGGTACCCACGCACTTTGAATTATAATTTGTAAGTAATGCAATTAAGCCATAGCGAATGCAATTAAGCTACAGAGAATGCAATTGAATCTACGTAAATGGAAAGTAGCCGGTGAGAGAATGGAAAAGGGTTTTCCGATCTTTCAATGGGAGCGCCGGTAACGATCTTAGCACGTCGTCGGTCGTTCTAGTCGCAATCTTTGGAGTTACACTCTTCTCACCCACCAAGGGCTTCATTAGATCGAAGATCGACATTAGGGCTGTGTTGATCGTACTGACCCTCGTGTCGAAGAGAGCGTTAGCGTCGAATGATCCTGCGATGATCCCACCGTCCTTGATCGGATGTAATAACACTTTTGCAGCTTCTTGCTTGCTCGATCTTACAGTCGGCTTCTGTACTGGGCCTTCTATGTCGCTCATGATCTTCGGCTTGATGATCTGCATAGCAGGGTTCTTGATCAAGAAGATGTGAAGTTCGTTCTTGTAATATGCGATCTAGAGTGACTCATCAGTCCACGCTGCTTCGAGATTGTCTTGGTCGTCAGCGTCCGATTCTGGCGATTTCATCTTCTTGCGTAAGGGCTTCGATTTTGCGGACTTCTTTTTTGTGCTCGACTTGGGGACGAGCGTTTGGATGGCTTACGCCGATGGACATTCGTCCTGCAGATCACAACGCAAGTCGGAATCTGCTGGGGTCCCCGAAGGGACCTGGAGAGGAGGTAGAGGCTTCTCTTCTAGGTCCGTAGCTGGACCTTCCTCTGTTCCTTCGGTAGAGCTCCTCCCAAATCTCTGTCGACCCGCGGATCGATCTTGATTCAGCGGTATTGTTGGTGATCCGATCTCCAGCGGCGTTGGTTTCACTGATCTAAGGTCAGTATGCGCTTCTTCATGGGACTCACGGTGAAATCCGAAGTTCCCAAAGATTTGGGCACGCGCACCGTTGTGGCGAAGTGGTTCTGCAAAATCGCAGGATCGCAGGAGTCCTCTTGCACACGGCGTCCGAACTGCCGACTAACGGAGGAGGTACTCCGATCTTCCGTGAAGTTACTCGATCCCACCTTGTGTACCCATCGGCGTAACTAGGTCGCACCTCGGGTGATCGCGAAAGACGTGCTTGTTGTTGATCTTGGGCCGTATGACAGGACAGCGGGAGTGGTGGCCGCAGCGGGGATACTTCTTTTTGCTGTGCCGGGTAGACACGGAGTCTTCGATCTTAGGTATCCTTGATCGATCTCGATCTGGCCAGTGTCGATCTTGGCCGGGGGTGTCTTGTGATCGGTGTGTGACCTTTTCCAATAGAATCAATACGTGCTTACCGCTTCCTATAGCGGGGGCCTTGATAGTAGGGTTGACGAGGTATCTGCGCGTGCGATCTCCACTTAGTGTCAATCTTAGTCTTGCGTAGCGTCGGGAGGGCAAACTTGTATATCCCTGCCCGGAATAGCGTAGATAAAGAGGACTTGTGTAGTAGAATGTAAAAATAACTCTGAATTAATGTTAATACCCTATGCTTCCCATCTGTGGTTATCCGTACTGCACTGGCTTCATAATACCTATAATGAAGCCAAGATCGATATTACCTGTCGAAATCGATATCGCGTGGGTACAATCGGTTTGAGGGGGTATGATGTCACACATTCACTGTTCACTATAGAGAGTGTATAAAAAGACTCCCACGATCTTGATTGAGGGACAAGATCGACGTCAGAAAACTTCTTGTCTGCTCCACAATGGTGGTGGGAACATGGTCATCCAAGTACGGGTAAAATACTCCCAAAACTGGGTCCACAATCGAGAACTAGCCGAGGTGAATACCCGCGCCATCACGAACAGGATTCCTTTGCATCTTATTTCATCGATGAGTATCATAGTGATGACGTCTAACCCACCAGGCGTCATGGCCACTGAGATCTGTGGTAAAGCAGATAAGAAGTTTTCCGACTTCGATCTCGTCCCGTCAATCGAGATCAAGAGCAATCCCTCCCGATAGTGATCCCCGATATAGTGACATTCACTATAATGATCAAGTGAATGCGTGTGCCATCATCCCCGTCCAAGAAGATTGTACCCACGCGATATCGATCTTGGCAGGTAATATCGATTTTAGTTTTATTATAGGTATTATGGAGCCAGTGCGTTATGGATAGCCACAGATGGGAGGCATAGGATATTAACCATTAATTCAGAGTTGTTTTTACCTTCTACTACACAAGTCTTTTTTCTTCTACGCTATTCCGGTAGGGATATACAAGATTGGCCCTCCCGACGTTACGCAGGATCAAGATCGACACTAAGTAGAACCCCTACGCCCAGATTGCTTGGCTGGACGTTAGTCAACCCTCAAATCTCAAGACCCCGCTATAGGAAGCGGCAAGCACGTATTGGAACTATTGGATAAAGGTCACACACCGACCACAAGACCCCCCCCCGAGCTAAGATCGACACTGGTCAGAACAAGATCGACCAAGTACAACCAAGATCAAAGCTTAATAACTACACGGCGCAGCGAGTAGAAGTATCCCCGCGGCTGCCAACTCTCCCGCTGTCCTGTCAGACAGCAAGATCGACAACAAGCGCGTCTATCGAGATCACCCGAGGGGCGATCTAGTCCCACCGACGGGTACACAAGGTGAGATCAAGTAACTTCACGGAAGATCGGAGTACCCCCTCCGTTAGTCGGCAGTTCGGGCGCAGTGTGCAAGAGGACTCCTGCGATCTTGCGATTTCGCAGAACCACTTCGCCACAGATCTGATTGGTTGGAAGTCGCATATCTACCAGTTTTCTGTGAATCGCTTGCTTCCAATGAAATAAACAACCAATCACATCTGTCCCTGAAAATTGGTCTCGGCCGTCATTACTATAAGCGGCCACAAAGTCGCATGTGACGCTAGCTGGGGTCATTTGAATTTTGCCAAGAATACGAACCGAGTACACGGCGTGCCAGTACGGCTACTCGTCCTTGGTTTCCGAAAGAATCATAAGCACGGGAATGTAGACATCGTAAGTTGGATTACGCACCATAATTTCTAGGGTTTGTCGGAAAGGTTTCGGTATGATACTGTATGTTTCATGTATGAACAGAGATGCATTTGGATACATCAACAATCGGATCAAATCAGGATGTCCCATCCAAATACTGTACTGTTTTTTGCCACCGTTGTTGTAGAAAATGTTGAATTGTATGAACGATCGACCATCTGATTCTGACACGATTACCGTCGGAGTCGACTAGATTAGGCGGTAAGCATCATCTCCTGTGGCGCTCTTCCTCAAGTAGTTAATGAAATTAATATCCTCATCTGTATTCATCGGCTTGATAGCTTGACCTGGATACTGGGTGACGAGATCGCGAGAAACGAAATCCCAAAGCCGAGCAGGGATGATGGCTTGAGAACCCGCTGCTTCGACTTTGAGTATCCCGTTCATTTCTTCCCCACAGTCGTGCATTTAGGTACCCCTCTCTCCCGTGCATGTGCTCTCCCGTCTCACGCACTTCAGGCTCACCCTCTTTGAGCACTTTGCAATTGACTTGCCCTTGCAGCATGTTGATCGATATGTATAGCTTGGTAGTACGTAGTGTAGCCGAGTTTTGAGTTCACTAAATACTTGTAGCCGTCGTAGTGCATCTGCGTTCTTTGTATGTTATTGAGAAATGGGACTAAAACCGCAACAGCGGGTTCTTGGCCCACTGGTGGCTGCAGTGAGCTCTAGAGCACATCTGAAATTCGAATCACGACTATTTAGACACCAGGCACCGTATAGCGATTATTATGGTATATTAATTGCAAGTAGGAACCAGTAACCCCACAGTAACCTTCGAAATAACCCTTTCAAATCTATTCATAATTATCTACACCGCATCAATAAATTACAACAAAACTGAAGGTTTATTGAAAAGATGTAGGACAAATGCAGAGCATTTCCCATTAACCAATTTTCTGGTGTGGGATGCAAAATCTGGTTGCATTAAATCATCTTAGTTAAAGGCAGAATGAGATAACAGTAAGTGGATCCCTCACGTAGCCTCTAGATAAGCTCCAAGAAAGGTTGGTGGCAAAGAGTTCCAGTCTTTTCACTTTGCCGTTTTTTGACGTTTATTGCCAAAATTTTATTTCATTCTGGTCCCATTATAAATATTGATCTCATACTTGCTTTACACCTTTGCCAATTCAAGTTGGCGTCAGTGTAAGGCAAAATGGATTGAAGTAACTAAAGTAACTTGCAAAGCTAGGGATTTTTTCTACTTTTCCGAATTTAGACCAATGTGGATTTAGTACAGAGCAAATTGGTGGTCATTGGTAAACCTCCCCAGCCAGCAAGATGCCATACGAACCAAAACACACGCTCGCAGCTCGCGCACACGTATTGGACGCACATCGAGGTGGTAGAGATTGAATGCTAGTAGTTGATCATACGGCATCCTCCCACTACTGTCCGCAGCATCATCACCCGTGGCACGACTGAGATAAAGAAGCGGGGCGTGTGAAGCAAACACGAAGTGCACGCCGTCAATGTAATACGCGCTCGTGGGCTACCTCGAGGACAACTGCCAATATACCCTTTCGCAAATGCGAGAGATGCTACACCTCGACTTCGGCGTACTCATTAGCACTTCACTAATAAGTAAAAAATAATGTGAAAAGTTGTACACCTTGAAGCAAGTAAGTTTAATATGCACATACTGATTTTGATTTGACGTAGACGGTAGTGTACAAAGTTAAGGTACTGGTGTTTTAATAGGTTAGAGTGGAACCTGGAACATGCAACAACGAAGAAAACATCGTGAACCCAGGGTGTACGGTGAACACTACTAAAGCATAAGAAAGAGGGTGCTTTCATCGTCTACTACGACGAAACTAATTACAACCTCTATTGTAAACGAACGCAGGGGCGAGCCCCTATCGGCCAGCAAGCTGTTGTTTAGCTCCCACCTTCTAAGGGTGCCAACCTACAACCTCAGTGCGCGGTTTTGCCAGAGATTGGCCTTGTGCACTACACCAAGGTACGCGGGAGCATATAGATGAATGTTAGTGCTGATTGTGTGCATTCGATTTATGACGCCGTTAAACAGCATGAAGTCTACCAGACTTACTTCGTGGGCAAGAACATCGTGATTGTCTTGGATAGTATGCCCGCCCATAACCAGACAGAAGACCACGTCCGCGGCAGGCGTGACCTTGTGCTGCTAGGCTTGGTCAATACTCGCCAGTGCAACCCAATTGATGGTACGTGCATATGAAGTCTAACACATTGTGATCTCTCACTCTATACGTATGTACTAAAATACATGTTGCTTCAGCGTCTTGAAAGCGAAAATCAAGGCGTGCCTCGTTTTGGGCCACGACAAGATGCTGAACGCACCTTACTACCAGAAGACTGAGCTCCGCATGCAACCGCTGGAGAAGGCGGCGGAGCATGTTATGCCTTGTATTGATCTGCGCCTGGTGAACAAGATGGCACGCCACTGTGCGCTTTCCGTCGCGGTCGCGATTCGCAGTGAGCCGATGGAATACGGTACCTAGTAGGTTTGCTCTGGACTAAATCCACATTGAGCTGGAGTTTTTATAGACTTTTCTTAATTTCGAATTTTTGAAATATATCTAAAAATCCATTTTGCCTTACGCTGCGCCAACTTGAACTGGCGAAGTTGTAGTTATTATGCGAACAATTATTTCTTTCCGATCCCTGTACTCCTGTCATTTGTAGTTTAAGCGACCGCGAGCATAGGAGTTTGACACCCCGGTTTTGATTGTTGATGACTCATGAGTTTGCTATTACTTTTACCCAAGTAGACTTTTCGTTTGGATCCAAAAATTGATCTTAATAGGGTATGGACTCATTGTTCCAGTCTGATGCATTCATCTCCAGCTCTTGACGTTGTGTGAGGTTTCCCGTCGTGACGTTGCGTGAAGTTGCTCACCCTGAACTCGTGCGTCCTGATGTTGCTTAAGGACTTCGTACCACTTCGGTACGGAGCTACGTTGGGATAATATTTGCATGACGAAATCGGTGGTGCTGGCGCCTATGGCAAGCACCATGTCGCTATACATACATATATGTTCTCGTTAGTGGCACTCACTAGACATAGAAGACAACTTTCGTGACCATGAATTTGATGGACTTCACCTCAGCCTTGAGTTCCAGAGGAACTTCCACCCTTCACATCGTCTCGCTTACATTCTGCTCTTTGAAAATGTTGCCATTCGTCGCTGGATCTGCCGACTCTTTATGAGTGAGAACGACGACGATAGCCGCACCGATCTGTCTGTAGTATGGCTTTGTTTGGCGTGGAAGGACGAGGTACTACATGTATTTGAACGGACACAATCACCGTGTCCAGTCATCCTGTCGGACTCTGAGTTATTCAAAGGCAGTGATAACGGTAACATCTCAACAACGCAGCCGAATGGAATTGACGACACTCCCCACGGAAGCCCTCGCAAGTTTTTAGAGGTGAAACAACAGTTTGTACGACCGGCCAAGCCAGAAATTCTCATCTCCAAAGTGATGTATCTCCAGTCGTGACGGAAGCGCTGAGTAGCCGCCATAACATGTTTGGTGCTTGGGTCCCGCTAAAAAAACGTAGAAGATCCAGATGCTACACCAACTGCCGGCCGTTTCCGAGCGGCATAGGGCCGAGATATCACGGTCCCGAAGGGCGTCGAAAGACCGGAACGTGCTCACTTCCTGCTGACCGCAGAGGTGCTCACGCCAGTCTGAACCGTAGTAACCAAAGCACTAGGACGCCTAGGCTCATTGACGCTTATGACCGGTGCCACGGAGGTTTGCCGACGCGCAGGCGACGTGCCGTCTGCCCCTGATAGTGATGACGGCGCGTCCGGCGCCATGTCGGTAGTCGTCGCCGTCGAGAAGTCGCTACTGCGCACACTAGCCTTCGTGCTCTATCAGCTGGATCGGAACTGCGCCAAATACTGCGCTTCGTCCATCCTGCAATGGTACATGCAGCTTCAGACGCAGCTACCGGTAGCAGCGATGGACTCATTGGACAGGGTGGCCGACTCGGTCATCTCCCTCTCGGACGCCCAATTCACAGAGTTCTGGAGGTCGCTCGTGGCCAAAGAGCTCGATGAGGCTTCGTACCGGAGGCAACAGATACTCCGTCACAGACATCACCGAGAGGAATCAAACTCAACAACGGACGATGATGTTCATGAGCAAGAGCAGCACGTGGTCAAACGTTTCTATCAGCAGCTCTTTTTCGGGATTCAGCGATTCTTCGCGGCGGAGCCGACGGATAAGGGACGAACACAGACGCCATGCACGTCGCCAGTAGATCTCATGGACACAAGTCACAGACAACCACTACACAGCACAAGGCGTCAAGCCCACAACAGACATGACACAGACTACGAGTCTGAAAGCATGAGCGACGGAGTAAGGAGCGACGATGAGTTCGAACCTGGCTGGGCTATCGAGTACATGGAGCAGGACTCAAACATTCCTTCAGAGATGTCTCGACGGATGGCGCAAATGATGCATTCGAACGTGGCAGCGAACCTCTTCCGCGCTACAGTCACGCTCAGTGGATGCGACGACTTGGGTATGGACTACTACATGGGCGCCGTCACACCTGGATCTTTTCCACCAACTCCGATTACGCGAGACCTCCAGACACGACGCATGAATCATTACACTGTCACTGTACTAGATCATGCCAATCTCACGCTGCGGTTGCTGACCGAGGAAAACTACAGCAACTGAGCTATGAAAAACAATATTCGGACTCCCAACGGGACTATGTATTGAAACACATCCTTATAAGCAACAAGTGAAGCTACCAAAGCAGAGCGCGGCAGGTATTATAAAAATGGTGGGTATGTGTAAGCAACAAGAAATTGTTTCAAGACGTCACCACTTGTAGATTAGTTAGTCAGCTTTCCGCTTCCATCTAGCACCAGCATGCAAAGATGGGCTCGGGAATTCCTTCGCTGCACCAACAGAAACCCAGACAAGTAGTACAGCACCCATACTCGCAAACAGCAGTGTCATGGAGCTCACAAGTGATGCTGAAGGAAGATAGCCCACGGGTGTGAACACCTCCATCACTGGTAGAGGAGTTGATGTAACTAGGCGAAGCCAGTAGCTGCTGTGGCTCCGCGATTCTTCTTGGCTGGACAAGCCCCAGGTCTGAACACACCACATGAATTAGTTTGTTGCCAGCGCCTTCTTACGTGATATGACAGAAGCCCGTCCTCACCTGAAGGTAGTTTTGTACAGCGTCATCTGCCGATAGCTTCTGATTTCTCATTGCAGACTCAGTTCCATCCCCACAACGGAGGAACATATCAGGAGCGACGACGGATGCCTGACGATACAGATCATTTTCAGACGGGGCTTGGTATCGAAAATGAATCGGGAATTCAATGTGCACTTCGTTAGTTGGCGGTCTGCGAAAGCATCAGCATCATAAGATCATCAAGTGCTACATCAACTGATGGAGCAATATATACGAACATGATAAACTTGAGACCAACAACATGTTGCGAAGAAACTGGTGAAGGTCGCTCAATTTCGATATGCTTCGTGAACGACAGAAGTTCCAGTTCACCAAAACGTTCCATTCTCTTCAAGCAGCATTCACACCTCAATATTGTTAGGAGAAACGTTCACCGGATTTTCGGCTCCAAACATTAAACGTACCCGGATCTCATCCAAGTCAATATACGCAGTGTTAGAAACTGGTACACGCACGAGAATCGTGTTGTTCCGAGATGCTTTATTGCAAACCTCAGGCTCTAAGACCTTCACATCCATGACAAACTGGCGGTGAAACCCTTCTCCCGCGATAGCTGTCTGAACCAAGGTCGCAATTGAAGCTGTTGGAACTTCGATCTCCGCAGGAGATGGAGAAGGCTCACCTCCAACGGGTTTGCCACCTTGTTGAAGCCAAATATGTTCGAGTTTGTCGACATCCAACGTTTGAGCAATAGATTTCACAACAAGCACGTCGCTTTTGGTTTCACCTACGGGAAGAATAGTTTTCCAGGTCTTCTTTGCATCTGATAAACTTGATACCCACACCTCCAAATATTCTGTCTCGATTGTTGCGGAGGAAGTTGTACCACGACCAATTTTCACCACTGCAAATCTGTGTTCATACTGGGTTGCGCCAAAGCTTTGCTTCATTTCAAACAGAGCGCGCTTCACCATTGAGTCTCCAGAATTAACCGAACCAGAGTTTGCTTCACGAATAGTATTGCTATAAAACAATACATCGTCCTTTGGCGACAAAGGAAATGACGAGGAGAAGCAGAGCCTCGACGCAGGTTCCCTTAGATTCTCCTCAAGCGGATTACTTGTTTTCCAGGAGTGAAAGTCGCACATGGACTTGGCCAAAAATCCTAAAGCAGTCACCAAGATCAATGAGTCAAGTCAGTCATACAGCCCGTCATATTATGCATCACTCCCAAAACATCAAGATTGCACCTTTAGACAAACTAGGCAGAATTTCAATCGAGGGGAGGATACTCTGTAAGACTCCACGAATATTTTCCTCAATTCGTTCGTGGTGTGTCTCGTTAATTGCACTCCACGAACTTCCATCTCTTAATGTGGCTTGTAGATGAATGCCAACCGCATTCATCCCGTCCAGCAGCGATGAGTGCGCCAAGAACCGATCAAATGTCGAGCTTTGTGCATGTGTAGTAGGCACCCACGTGATCTGCAACAACAGAACATGCCAATTGTCATATTGATCCCCACCCAACCCCAATTATTTAGTTTGCCTACCTCAATTGTATCGATCAATGGATCAAGGGACACCTACGTATTCCACTTTGTTACTTCAAATATTTTAGCACGAATACAAAATACAAGATAGTTTTAGGCACCTCTGACTCGGTGTCAACCTTTGCATTGAAAGTACCGAGAGCTCCTCCGTGCGAGGCCTCGACAACTGACGAGCCATCTGAAGGAATCGAGTTGTAAGCGACAGCTTTTCCTTAACTTCACGTAATAAGCGATACCTGCATTCATGGAGAGCGATAGTGTTGCATCGACATGCTGTGGCCACAACGCGAACGTCGCGTGGCTGGCTGCGTCTACGCTCAGGCCACCGACGGCGAGGACACCTAACCAACGTCGCATCGAAGTGATCATTGGTGTTGCAGATTGAAGCGATGGTTGGCACTAGGTTGCAACTTGAGGGGACTGGTAATTTGGAAAAAAATTGCAAATGTACTGTCAATTTGTGTGATAGGTCACCTACATCTACAGTTGGTAGTTGCACTCAAACTGACTTTGACTCAAAGTGCCAGGTCTGCCACCGCTATGTGAATTATCCAAGCTTCCGTGTCATTGCGTTC
>VOQZ01000664.1:0-87047 GCA_008079305.1 Phytophthora palmivora
GATCCTTTTAGCGAACTCAGACCATCCACCTTTCGGTGGGACATACCCCCTAATGCGTTATCAATCTTCTTTGGTATATCATAGGGGCATTCTTCAATCCAAACGGCATACTAACCATTCAAAGTGCCCTAAGGCACACACAAAGCTGAGATCCGCCGAGCTCGCTGGTCATCATCACCGCCCAAAAACCACTAGCTGCGTCCAATGAGCAAAACCACAGTATCTCTCTCCAATTCCGAAAGTAAATCATCCACTAATGGCATCGCATATTCCATAATCATCGTAATTGCATTCACCTTCTTGTAGTCGATACACAGTCTGATATCCACAACCGTTCTTCTTGAGAACAATAACGATGGGCGAGGCCCACGGACTCTTCGAAAATGACACAATTTCGCTCGTAACAGTCCTTGAGCAACTCGTATAGTGGTTTCAGGTACTTCAGTGCTACCCGCCTAGCTCGCTGCTTGATAGGTGGATGATCACCCACATCAATATCACACACAACGCCGTAAGCTGGCGGAGGTAAAGCGTTACCACTGGATATCATTATCTGTTCATTCCGTTTCAGTAGCTCCGTCAGCCGAGTTGCTTGTTCAGGAGTGTGGGTTGAACACTTCACATTAGTTCCATTGTAGTCAAGTTCAATAGGCACGTCCTCACTGAGTCAGGTAGGAAAGCCAATTCATGAGCGTAATCCTCCAGATGAAGCGTCTCTCCTTTCCTCTCAAAGTGAGAGAACCGGTAATCGGACTCAGCTACCGTTCATCGTCGTTAGTACTTGCCGCTGCGGCAAGATATCGCAGCCGAAGGTCTTCTTCAGGGTTGTTAGCTACTGCAGCATGGGTCGCTTCCAGTACATCAGGGTCGTCGTTGGCTTCATTAGTCGAGTCGGCCTGATCTTCCAAACAAGCTTCGGACATATCCAGCTGAGTCAGGTGAGACTCTGCATACCTGCCTTCCTTCATGACGTCTCGCTGAGTGCAATATTCACCCGGCGGCTCCATAGCCGAGTTAATCCTCTCCAACTCGGCTAACCCATGCGCATCGTTTGAGTCAGTTCCTTTCGACTCGGCTGTGATTTCCGGAGTATCCGTCACCTTCTTCTCGGCATCCACAGCGGCCCAGCGCTCTGCGCACGTTAACGGTTTCCCCTTTTTGGCCTCGAGCGGTCTCTCCTTCACCCCTTTGGGCCAGTGATACGGTTTGCGCTCGACAGCTGGTGGTTGTCGGGATAGCCAGTCTGCGTACAGCTCCTGTTCTTTGTACAGCAAATCTTTGTCGATTGCTGATTCGTACGCGAGTACTTGCCAATCCCGGTACTTAGCCGAGTTCAATCGTACGTACCCTTCAGGTGGTAGCTTCCCATGTGGTAGCCAAATTACAACTGGGAAGTGTGCTGGGCACCATACCGACGTCGGCCGTGTACTGGTCAAATGGACCTTGGTCGCCTTGCCTTTTGCATTCATCACTATAGTTGGTATCCAGTCCTCAGTTCGCCTCACCCACAATTCGTGGGTCAACTCACTCGGCTGCTTGCGGCGGAGCCTGAACTCAGCTGTTGCTCGGTCTGACAGACAGACTGCTTCTGTAGGTCCATCTGCCGTCTGCAACCCATATGTTTGGTCATCTGTATCCTTTAATGACCGTAGCAAGGGAACCACTACTTCGTCGGGTAGCTTGGCCGCCGAGTTGTAGAGATCCAGCCGAATTCCCGCAGGGATCATGAAGTCGGTGCCTAGTATGAGGTCGACCCCGGCGTGATGAGGCATTATCCATACTTCAAACTCGTAAACAACTTCCCAGCCGAGTGTAACTTTTACCAACGCTTTGTGGGTCGTCGACACCTTGTCTTTACCGATCCCTTGGATATCAATCTGTTGGTCTCGGCTGGCGTACTGCTTCAATCGCAATTTCTAGCCAGTGTAGAACTCACCGCCGAGACGTTTGCACCAGTGTCCAGCAATATTTCCCTCGCCTGTCATTCACAGCGCCCGTTACGAGTGCGCGCATCCGAACTCGGCGGTCAAACTTCTGTGACGACCACCAGCCGAGTCGCTCACCCCGAAGTAACTTCACCACTCGCGGCCTAGGTGTCACACCGTCATATCGCCGAGTCGCTGCTGCACTCACTATCGCCGAGTCGTCTTCATCCGACTCCTCGGATTCACGTTCATTACCGTCGCTATCACACATTCCTTCGTCCGTCCCAACCGATCCCTCGGGCCATCCTGCTTCCCCTACGAAAGCGAACACGAAGTTCGCCTCCACCACAGGTTCAGCTGACTGTGGCAGCCCGGAAAATTCCAACTCAGTCAATGTTGGCGGGCTGCCGAGTTTAAATCACTCGGCGTGTAGAGATCTTGGAATTCTTCTGGGACTTTGGATTTGTCTACATTATTTTTGACGAAGGAAGCCAGCTTTTCATAGCGGCGGAAGAGTTCACATTGGCCGACTTCATGGACCTGTTTGCAGAACTTACAACGTCTTCGACAGAAGTGAGCCGAGTGGCCCATGCCTCCGCAAGCGGCGCAAGGCCCATATTGCTGGCGTTCTCTCGAGGTATCCCGGCGGTCTCGTCCCTCAGTCGGTCCTCTGAATGGTCTAGCCGAGTTCCTCGGGGTCCTAGCCGAGTCGCTTCGGTCATTGGTGAATCCGGCATCAACGTAATCTGTGTCATCTTCTGACTCGGCGTCTTCATCTTGACCATATGCGCTGTATCCGTCCGAGTCTTCAGAATCATATAGCTCGGCGTCTCGGCTTAGTTGGCCCCGGCCTGCTTCGATGTGTCCTGTCGACCCGTAAAGTTCCTCGACGACGTAGTCCGCGGTGTTTATCCGTCGATCCCGACTCTCTTCTCGGCGTCGATCACTTCGTCGGTCATCTCGGCGTACATCTCTCTTGTCTTCTCGGCGGCCGTCGCGTTTATCATCTCGGCGTCGATCGTTCCGTCGGTCATCTCGGCGCATTTCGTCTCGGCTTCTCCCAGAAACTAGCCGATCTCGTTGTTTCTTCCGCTTTTCGCCCAGAATCTTCTTGTTGATGATCTGCTCGACTCGGTGGATATCGTTTAGCTGAAGCGGGTACAGCATGTCCATGATGTCATCGTCTCCGCAATTCAGAAGGAACTGCTCGACATGATCGGCAGCATCGGCCCCACCACGCTCATACTGGATCTTCGCCGTTCGTGCATACCCATTTAGCCGAGTCAAGAAATCGCAGATCGTCTCTTTATCCTTACGCTTAGCCGAGTAGTATCGCGTCCTGGCCGATTGGTCAAACTGTGAGCAGTAGTAATCCAGGAACGCTTCACTCAGCAAGTTCCACCGCGTTTGGGTCTTCCTCGGGAGTTGGAGATACCGACTTTTCGCCGTTCGGCCAAGGCTGAGCGAGAAGGGTTCGCACCAAGAGTCTTGGGGCATACGTGTGCCTTTCATCTCGTAGATGAACCTCTTCAGCCACTGTAGCGAGTCATCGGATCGATACCGCCGGCCGTCGAACTGGGCTATCTTGTCCAAGGAAACATGCGACCTCAATTCCAGATACTGGGATCCTCCTTGATCACCCCTGTCGTTGCTGAGGTGATAGATCTGATCCTTGACCGTTTCATCTCGGCTTGGGCGGTAACCATGGTCGTCGTCGGAATCATCTTCCGCCCCAGCCGAGTTGTCTTCTTCAGATTCCCACTTATTTCGACCTAGCCGAGTTCGATTCTTCTTCGGACTCAACATGTGCGAGTCTTCGAAGTACGGCGTTCCTGCTGTCGCCCGGAACCTCTCGCCTTTCTTCGTCTCGGGTGTCTTCATCGTTGTGATCTTGCTTGGGTTCGTCGCTGGTTGATTACCCTTTGGATCCTTCACGTATGGGGTCTTACTCGACATTTCGCCGAGTTGAGGCTCCATTCCGCCGAGTTGATACCCTGCTCCGCCGAGTTGGGGGCCACCATCAGAAGCCGTCAATAGCCGGGGTTTGATCTGCACTCCGAAAGCTTTCCTCAGCTTTCCCCTCCAACGTAACAGCTCCACGCTAGCCAAGTCAAGGTTCCAATCACTTAGAATCCACGGACTCGGCCGGCTGGTGACTCGGAAGCCCATTGCTTTCAGCAGCAATATTGTCGTCTCGGCTACTTCCGCGGTGTCGGACCACTCCATCGGCCCAGCCAGCAGAGGCCCCAGTGATGGCCATCTCGCCTGCGCCAACGGGACTGGGGCGAATAACTTCATCCATTCACTATCTCTCATCATCTCTCCGCCGAGTTGCGCTAACACCTTGTTTGCACTCGGCGTATCCGCATTTCGTGTCGCTCTCGGAACAAGGGGCGGACGTTCCCCTTGAGCGACACCTTGATCTTCGTCGTCCGCATCTTCACCGAACTCAGCAGCCAGGTTTCGCTCCACCGGACGTGGAACTCCCATCCGGCCCACTTGGAGCGATAATTCCCCAACTTCGCCGAGTAGCTCGGCTGTCGTCTTCACGTAGCCGAACTCGGCTTTTTCTTCATAGTCTTCATCATCCTTCTCTTCATCACTTGCATGACCTTGGGCATCCTCCTCCTCGAACTGGACACTGCGAGATCCGTCCGCCGTCGCGTCCATCGTCATCGCAATAGCCGAGTCCGCCGAGTCGGCAAAACTCGCCGCGCTTATCCCCGCGTGGGGAGAGCCCTTGGCCGTCGCCGGGCTATCTTCACGTAGCGTGCTCGTTCCCTTAGTCATCCTTCTTCTTCTTCTTCTCTCTTCTTGTTTGCTCGAAACTTGGTTACCTTGGTACCTGCGAAAAACAAGCGCACCCCTGTTCCCGGGTCGCGGCACCAGTTGTGGTGTTGCAGAACGCACAAATCCGTCAGATGTGGGTAAATATTACGCAACCACAACAATCGCCGAGTTAGGTCGGCGTTTGTTGGCCTGCGCTGGGTTGTCCCCTAGCGGTTCGGCCCTTCCGGGACAGCTGGTGTCTCGCTTCCGCCGAGTACCAACCAACCAAGCCAGCCAATAATACGTTATCCCGTGCCCTCCACCAAAGGATGGACGACGGCGCGTTAGCGCTTTTTACGGGTCGCCGAGGCAAAGGCTACTCGGCTGAAAGAGTAACGGTACCCGGGCTGTACGGTATACCGACCCGCCGAGCTCGGCGGGGTTTGTTCTTCGCGCTTGGCGAGACACGCCCTTCCCCGGGCCAACCTAATCTCTTGGCGCTACCAGTCAGAACTCTACAAGCTATGCCTCTCGAGTTCTGACGGCAGACATAATCCGGCCCGTGCAGGGACTTACCGGAAGAGTGTACACGTGTTCTGGACCTAGAAAATTCTGCTCTGTTTAATACTAGGGGCTTAAGCCCCTTTTCTGATTCCTAATTGGTTCCTATACAAATATCTAGTGAAATAGAGTCGTTATAGATCTTGCCGACCTTTCAGCCCAGTCGAAGCGACTGTTCCCGGCTCTCCCGATGGTCGTTAGTCCCTGCGCCTGGTCGCATCTTCTTCCGGTAGCTCTGAAGGTGCCACAGCCGAGTCCCTGGACTCGGCTTTCCCTTCTAAGAAGTCTTCAGCCGAGTCCGTACCGTAGACCACCGCTCCTAAGCTGCTTTTAAAGCCGAGCTCTGGTGCGTCGCAATCTTGTACCGTAGACCACGGCTCCTTAGACTCAGCCAAGGGCCAAACTTGATGTTCGCTACATCACATTTCGCCGCTTGCGCTTTTGTTTCTTGTGGAGCCCGGCTCCACTGGTTTTATGTCCAGGCCCCGCCGTGGACAGATCTTCTTTAGTACCGCCGGCGGATTCTATCCGCGGGCGCGCGTCATCAAGCCCGGCTTGAGCGCATTCCGCTTCGTGCAGCTCGGCTGCACGACAGCTCGCAAGTTTATCCGGTGTTGAACGTTTGCAACCGTCCGCACTACTTGCAGCGTCGACTCCCGGAGTCGACGCATCCTTGTCACCTCTACGCCTTTCGGCGGAGTCCCCTCTCGATGTTGATATCGAGTTTGTGTCAGCTCACGGAGCTGACACACTGTTGTCACCTCTACGCTTTGCAGCGGAGCTTCTCTTAGAATCTGATTGGTTCAGATTCTCGGTGTTTGGTCCCGGACCAAAACCATCAACGCCACTAACAACTCCCGGAGTTGTTGCAGCTCGCGCGCCCGGCGCGCTACGACTGGAGACAGCGGCGTGAGCGGTTGTCTCATGAGGAGGTTCGGATGCACCACGTGGTGCATGCGCCATGCTGACAGGGCCATCGCTCTCAGCGTCCGAAGCGTACGATCGTACGCTTTTCCCAGTCGATCACTGGGTCATGTCGGGTCAACCACGGCATGCCCAGTACCATGTCGAACTTATCGTCCAAATCCAGGACGATAAAGTCTTCCACAAACACCCGGTGTTTGTACGAGAAGCGTGATCGTATCACACGCTTCTCCGTTTTCACGACGGCACCTGTTGCCAGTCGAACTTCCAACCTACTTCGAGGTATCTGAACCTCCTCGAAGTCCAATAATGGTAGACTTTGATGTCGAACAAAGTTGCTCGACGCACCTGAGTCTACCAACACACGAAGAGAGCCTGATCTCTTCGACTTCGTCATTACCTTCAAGATGACAAGGTTCGACTTGTCATCTTGCACTTTACAGTGAGAATCTCTCTCACTGGGGGCTGCAGTCTTCATCCTCGCGTGTCCGTTGTAGACACGCGTGACTGCATTACCAGTAGGGCGCCCCGAGCCTACTGGTCCCTCACGTTTTTTGTGTGTTCGCGACGATGCCCGGCATCGCCGCGTCGACCACGGCCTGAGTGTACGGACGCCGTACACTCGCGTGCGTAATGACCGATGTGTCCGCAACGGAAGCGTCGTATATTGCTACCGTTCCGCTGCTGTCCGACAGCAGCCGCATTCGAGAGGTCCATAGGCTCCGGACCCTCCGTCTTTACCACCGGCCGTTGTGGCCGTGGTACATTCACATGTTGTTTAGCCTGCCTCAGGCTAAACTCCTCCTGCATCGCGAGAGTGATAGCAGCTTCGAGAGTACTTGGGTACTCTCGGAAAAGGTAGGTCTTGACAGGACCGTCCTTCAAGCCTTTCATGAACGTGACGACTTTGGTCGCCTCGTCGATCGGATTGGTCACGATATTCGAGACCAAATACCGTGCACGTTGGGCGTAAGCATGTACATCTTGCTTACCTTGCTGCAGGTCGAGAAATTCTGCTCTCGACCGGAACTCATTTTGAGGGGGCTCAAACGCAAGCTTGAGCTCCTCTTTAAACGCCTCGTACGTGCTAAAGCACGTAGGATCAGTGAGTCGGCGCCCGTAAGCCCAACTCCGCGCTCGTCCGCCAAGGCACGACATGGCGAACGCAACCTTTGACAACGGGTCGACAATACGTCGAGCAGTGATGGCAATGTCGAGTTCGACAAGCCATCGGAGAAGGGTCTCACCCTCTCTGCCCATGTAGCTACTCACATGTAGCTTCAAGTGTTCGGTGCGCGGTGTCACAGAGGGTGACACCGGTTTTGAGGCAACAGCATCTCGCTGCTCTCTCATGATGAACCCCAGAGCAACACCATGTTGCTCTGTCGGCGGTAGCGTGCGTAACATTGACGCTACGGCCGCCTCTCCAATGACTGTCGATAGTCTTTGGAGAGCCTCCCACTCTGGATCCGACAGATGGGGACAGTCTGCACGCACAACCTGCGTTGCAGCCGCGTTCGGGCTACCCGTGGACGCTGCGGCGTCCATGGGAAGGTTCTCAGCCCCGTGATCGTATTTCATATGATCACACCGGTAGTCGGTCGTTGGACGGACTACAAAGTGCTACCAGGTGTAGTGGGCCTACTTGGCTCACTACCTAGCGTACACGTGTGCGCACGTGTATGAGGAAGCGTAGGTTACTTAGAAGTAGACTTACTATACTTACGGCTCGTAAGTATAGCTATATCTAAGTAAAGGTATGATAGCTTTACTGTAAAATTGAGAACTGTTTATTTGTGTTTTCCTTTAACTGAGTTTTCCTCCTAAAACTGCTAACGTAAATGTAAGGGAACTGTCAACGTGTGGTTGACAGTGTTCCATGCCTCTAATTGGTAGAAATGTATCACTTTCTACCGATAGGTATTCTTGATATGAAGCTTTGGTGTGTGCTACACCAAAGCAGGAAAACTATCCAACCGCTAACAGACAACATGTCTGTTAAGGTTACGTGTAACCCTGTTACAGGTAGCATATTTGGTTACCTCTTACAACAATATGCCCTATCGATATATCCTATTAGCGATTTTAAACGCATGTACAATTGTGTCGTTATATGCTGCTTCCACCTATCACTACTGGCTCTGAACTATGTTACATCAAAAGATTGGCTTGGTGGTTTAAACGAAACCGTTCAATCTCAGCTCCCGATTAATATCGCCGGATTTTCTCGGACAATTTCCGACATGGAAGCCCCCTTCAAGGACACCATGCGTTAGCGGGGTAACGTTCATGGTAAGGCGTACCCTTCCGGATGCACAAACACCATTCGGTGCAGCTACTACCTCAGTACCAGATGCAAGACTCGCGCTGATCAAGGGAGTGGAAAATGCCTTTAGAAAAACAGCAGCAGTTACGCTGAACTAAACATTCTTGACGCTGCAGCACGTCATGGAACATATCATGAACTATAATGGTGGAAATGATTACCGGCTTGGGCATTTGCATAAGGACAAGCTGATGCGGGCGGTCAGTCTTCCAACGTCATCGCCAAACGATGCAACTTCTCTCGTCAATGCGAACGTCTCCCTGCTATCCATCGCAGCAAGTGGAATCCTCGCTGCACCCGAAGCCAAATCAAGTGCCCCTCAGGTATGTAGTGAGATCTTAGATCCATTACTGTGTATGTAGTGCGGCGGAACATGATTACCTGCACCTCTTTGGACTGTGTGTTGCTTAGTGTCAACTCTACACTGTAGATCTCCAACCCTCCCACAACTTAAACACCTGCGCCTCTCTAGACTCTGCTTCGCTTAGTGTCAACTCTAGATCTCTAGCACTCGCATAATATTATAATCAGGAAAATGAACGAAGCGGAGCGCTCCGCAAAAAACAAGTGGTTATCTATTTCCGAACGGAGGTAGTAGCATAAAGCCACTAAACTCGCGTCGTGAGGTAGATGCTCAATACCTCGAGGATTGAGGCGTTCAATGGGTCTCGCTTTAGTTGTCCGCCGAATGGGCAAAAGTTAGCCAAGCGATTTTCTGGGTGGAATTCGAGTACGTGTCAGTGGCAGAGCATCACTTGGTCTTTCAGTAACGGATGGAACAGGTCTTGAGAGATTGACTGGTTGAGACAATCAGGGAAGTATTTCCAGCTGATTACCGGGCTGCATGAAACGCCGTGCCGGCGCAATCCAATAATGCTACCCGGATCTTCTTGATTACGTGCTCTTTCTTTTCGGTTTTTCCTCTTGTCACAATGATGGTAGAAGACGCCATGTTGATCTATCAAACTGCTTGTAGGTCCTGTCATTGTTCTGAATGATACGTGGCACAACATTGCAACAGTTCACCTATTGGGGGCACAGCTTGCTCCGTTGTGTTTGTCATTACATTAGTTTTTTCCCTACTGCCTCTAGTCATAACGGATCTAGCCCAAAGCAAAGAAACACTGATGCTTATTAACATTTGTGCTCCAGTCGAGGGATGGGAAATTGATTGGTGTCACCCATGACGCTGGCCAATGAATTTCGGCCTCTTCTACACCAGTACGAGGAATTTCCATATCTCAACATAAAGCACTGAGATTTGTGAAAATAGTAATCAAAGCAAAAAACACTGATATCAGTAGAAGTACTTCTATGTAGCAGTACACAGTGTTACTTCGCGTTGACAATCGTTAACACGATTGTCAAAGAGATGTGTAAATTGGTGGACATCACTTACTTGTAGCAGCTTGTCTAATCTTTAATATACTTTCCTACTGCTCTACATTTTCTTATGGCACCTGAACTTCACCAACCTAAGAAGCGAAAGCCTGGGAGGCCTAAAGGCCGAATTACAAAGGACATGCTGGAGGTGTAATGCTACACTTAGATCTTGCACTAAGTTGAAGCTGCACCTCCAGCGCAAGAGCAGTTGCGGCCGAAGGCTGTAGCTCGTCAAGCAGCAAAAAAAGAGGCCAGCCGACTGTCGAGCAAGGTGCAATATCACAAGAAGCAGCTCGACAAAGTCGGCTGGTCGGCCAAAGAAGAAGAAAACAACGATGGAGACGATACCATTCCGGTTAGTCTAGCTCGTAATGCTGTTTGGTTCACAGGACCAGACAACTTAAAACAAGCTAAGGAACTAGCTACAGTCCATTGGACTTCTATTATCGATCTTCGTTAATAGTACAAATTAGTATTACTGTTGCTTTTGATTTAGTAGTACAATGGTAGTACTTTACTATAATACCGAACTATAATACCGAACTCAGTAATACTCGTTATTATCTTGCTCAATTTCGGTCAGACTAACTTGAACTTTATATGCTCCCTACGGATAAACAGAAACAAGAAATTAATTGCACACGCAAGATAATTGGCTGGAAACGTAAGCTTTTCAGCCGAAATTTTACGTTTAACGTCGAAACAGGCAGAGGTCTCAAACCTAATAGGGAATCCGCATAAATAAATTTATAATTTGTGAGCTATATTCCGAATATGCACATACACATAATTTATCCCATGGGTTTAATGAACTTTGAAATAATTGACAAATAACAATGCTTAGAAAAATCAAATTTAATTATGCATATTAGCGAAATGGAAACCAATCAGCGTCTTAACCAATTCAATTGCCACCTTTTGTTTTTTTGTGCTTGTGCTTCGGCTTTGGTCCAGGTTTGTGACCGCGCTTACCTAATTCAGGTGGGTCTGATTGAATCGGGGGTACCCGAACGGTTGGGTCCGTTGTGAGAGGGACATCGGTGGGCCATGGACGAAACGGAGCTCTGTACATCTCGTTGAAATAGTCAATAGACATTCGCTTAGCATCGTAAATAGTGTCGAGTGGTTGGCCTTCACTGACCGCAGCAGATTTAGCATGAACACACGGAAAACACGTGTCTTGCCAGTTACCGCAAGTGCATTCTTTGGCGGGGAGGTCCACTAAGCGCCACGGGTGAACGAATCCAGGTCGCTGTGTCTTACCAAGATATCTCACGTTGTATGCCCCCTCCATACATGGTGTTACATTGCATCGGTCTCCTGCGATGATCAAACGTTTGCGGTCGCAAGACAGCAACGGGACGAGATCAGTTCCAGGAAACTTGGTCAACCAATTCGATGCCATTTGCCTCCTATCTGACACGAGCTCACTCAATTTTTTGAAATACAGAGCGAAAGCGTCCATCGGCTTGGCACTACGACAGTCGTTTCCAATCCAGCTGTTTGCTTGTTCCGCAAGATTGGATGTAATTTCGTCGTAAGTCGGGAGTTTGAATTGTTCCTGAAATTTGTATTTCACCCAGTGTTTTCTGTCAATGCCATTGAGATAATCGACTGCGGCTGGTTTCGTTTTTGAAAGTTCCTTAGCAAATTATTTGTAGTCACTTTCGCAGTCAGCCCGGGCCATGTCATTAATAAGCCCGCGTTCTTTACCCGTCAGTGATATTCCATGGCTGTTGATGTTGCCCTTGATGTGTCAGAGGCAAAATCTATGTCCCGCCTTTGGATACACGTCGTGGACAGCGGACTAGAGACCTTTCATACGATCAGAAACCACAGTAAATCGTTCGATAGAACTCAAGGCCTCCTTCACGATGTTCAAAAACCACACCCAGTGATCGTAGTTTTGGACAGGTACAAGAGAAAAAGCAAATGGCAAGATATGATTGTTGTAGTCCTTTGCCATGGCAACCAAGAAAACGCCGTAGTTATTCATTTCGCCTTTCAAATGAGCCCCATCCAGACCGTAGAGGTGTCGCGCCTTATGGGCTACCCGAATTCCGATAGAGGGAAGAAAGCACGCTCTTTTAAAAGTCCCATCAACCTCCTTATCAAACCGCCAAATTGAGCCTGGTTTTTTTCGCTACTAACTTCAAGTAGCTTTCAAGCTTTTGGTAGTTCTCGAGGCGTTCAACAGCATTATCATCATCGATACCTCTTTTGATTCGTGAAATTGCTGATGTGGATACTTCAATTCCCTCTCCCACAAGGAATTCAGATATCGCCATTTCTACCATTTTATCTGTTTTACCTTGATATAGTGGAAGCATCTTCGTTTCAACTAAATCAATCGTATTCTTGAGATTTTGTGTGGTGTTTCTCTTGTCTTTTATAGGACGAGCGACAGTGCCTTCTGCAACCGATCGACTTGAAAACCCTACGTGTTTGATGTGATTGTGGCAGAAATTGACCCGAGAAATCTTCCAAAATCCGTCACACCCGCTAACATTGATTGAAAAAGGACAACTCATGTCCTCATTTGTCACGGTCTTGTCGAAAAATGGTTGCCGATTGAGTTTCTTGCACACATACTTGGCGTTCCCACCACCTTGACCTTTACTACTGATATGTTGCACAAGTAACTGGAAGTCACATGCTTTCGCGTACTCTTTGCAGCGTAGTTGAATTGCCATTTGGGATCCATGGTACTCAGCTCCGACATTACCTCGGCGAGCGTAAGCGATACCAAAGTCTTCTTGTGTAGAATCCACTTGCTGGACGGGCAAATTTTGCCGGAGAAGACCTAATTCACAAGCCTTAGCAATATCTGCTGCATTCAATGCAAAGGTTACAACACCGTAGCATGGTATCTTCTTGGAAGACGACGAGGCCATAGCAATTGATAAGACGTAGGTGGATGAGAGGAAATTGAAGACTGGAGAGGCCAAGTCACGGTAATGAAGTACGTGTTTTATAAGAACTGAAATTGCCAAGAATTTTGTGGGTTTCTTGCGACAGTAACCTTTTGCAAGTTTATCTCTTCTTAACCGGAAATATGAGATTGCGTTCAAACAAACGGAAATGCGATTGTTCAAACGACCCAAACTGAGAGATGGTTGAAACGAATAAAAAAAACCACTTTCCGAAATATTACGCACTGCACTACAACAGCTAGGGTAGTTTTTACGTATTATAGAAATTAGTAAAGTACTACATGGATATATTAATATTAATATTGTTTTAGTAGTAATACTATTCCTACTAGCGTTTATCATAATCCTAAAAACAATTCCCAGTGCTTTAGGTTGAGATATGGATGAATATCATCAAATCTCCGACCGTACTTTAGGGCGACACATACAGATTTCTAGCCTTCCTCCAACCTTGCATATCTTGTTACCCTACCCCTCCGACAATGTGGTATGCATACTATCCCCTATATAAATTAGTCGCCTCGTTTGTCTATTGGTCGGAGGTCCGAGGATGGATGTCATCCAAGCGAACGCAGTGAGTATACCAGGGGTCTGCAAACCCCAGGACCAATCATTGTCCTTAATGCAATCGTCTTGCGAGCCGCAGCGGGCTTAGGGTTCTGTCGTCAGCGAGCGCAGCGAGCCGCTAAGAGTTTTTGGTATTGTTTACCAACAAAGAGGATGCAGAGGATAAGAAGGAGTGAGCTGTAGGCGTAGTGCTTCCGTTCAAATACAAAATCGCTACACACATAGTTTATCGTTTTGGCGGGGCCACCTCCAGTTAGTAAACAGCTGACGTTCTGATCTGGACTAGTGTAGTGACATCCACGTACCAAATTACACACTCTGCACTACCAGTTAAAACAGAAGTCCAATTGAAACAAAGTGGCTGCAACTCTTTGTTCGAACAAGGCAGTGTAGATGCACATGACATCACTACTACAACACGCTTCCAATGTGCAGAAGCATGAAATGGTTCAAAGACTGGAATTGAATAAGGTCGGCACCTCCTGAAGGTAAACTTGGACTACTCGTACAATGATTGTTTCCAGAAATCGACTTAGCCAAGGTGACACCACAGCAATATTTTATGTGCTAGCTTCACTGTGACTTCTCCTGGTAAAATGCGGGTAGCAATGCTAATGACCTGTCGTATGTTCAAACTTAAATCATCCGGTTTCAACTGTTTTGTTTATCACTTCGAAAAAGCTTCATGTGGGAGTAATCTACACTGTCAATCCACCACCCCAAGATCATTTCACTTTCGCTCAATTGACGTGGTCATGAGTGCGTTTTCATCGTTATCCACCGAAGTTTCCGACGAGTTCGACCCGTTGATTTATCCCTGGGTGAAAACGTTGTCGAAGCAGCGATATGTCCACCAATTCCGAGCAAAACACTGCCAACAATTAAGCGCGAGCGAAAGCTCTTCCTCTACGAACGGCAGAAACGCGAGAGAGCTATGCTCCACGAGGAACTCGCACAGCTATCAAGAATTCTGAAACAAGAAGAAACCAACAAGAACATGACAGCGGAAATGAAAAGGAAACGGGATGGTCTTGAATGGAAAGCTCTAGCCAAGCAGCGTCTTGGGGAACGCCTCACTGTCGAAGCACAGCGCAAGTGGCTTTTGGCTGCTATCAGGGGCAAAAGAGCCCTCATCGATGATCTAAAACGCGTAGTGCGCCAGCACATTATGCTTGCCGACGTCAGTCCAACATATAGCGGTCCCGCCGGTTTGTTCCTTGAGCCGCCAGACGAGCTACTATATGCCATGAAAATGCATGACATCGACAATCTATATCGGCAGACACACTCGGTTTTCAGCACCTGTGGTCTAGACCCAGCTTCGTCAGATACAACTCCGTTTCAACGCACTGCCACGAAGGACAGCGAAGGAACATCAGTCCAACTGGTACGGAGACAACACTTTCTATTCAGCTACAAGCAAACATGGAAGTCAATATGGATGCTTTCACATATGATACATCGTGGCGAGGACAGAAAAGACTACCACAGGCTCGGTGACCCTGAAAACATCATAGCTACGAAGTTTCGTATCACCAAACGACTGCCAGGGGGGAGTTGCCTGTCCGTGAAGGAGCAATTTGTGTCGAGGAAATTCCACGAGGATAACCGAACCGTTATGATATGGAAAGCTTCCCTTACAGGAGAAGGTTCACTCTGTGGAATGAAAACAGAGGAAACCGGTTGGAGTATTGTTCGACCATCAGGGTCAGGATGTGTGATGGAAGTTTGTATACGGCAAATACCGCTACATCTCAATCCCCCCAGTGCAGTTCGAGATGTCGAAGCCTACCAGTTTGACCAGTTTCTCCAAGACATTATGCAAGAAAATAGTCAAGAGATCACGAACGGATCCCAAACATTGCTCCTGGATCACATGTTGACAGGTATCGATGCTTAATGTGTTTGGGAAATCAAAGCTAGAGTCACGAAGACATTTTGCCCAAAAACTGCATTAGACGAAGTACCGTAAAATTTAAAATTATATATCCATGATACTAAAATTTGGGTCGATTTGGTGAATAATTGCACAGGTTTGTGTCAACCCCAAACGAACCGGACACTACGACGTTCGGAGACTTTGTTCATGTTGTCACCACCGGCGTCCCAGGGCATCATTGAAGCTGTAATTTCGTCCTCTACGTTGCCAAGCACTGGCAATCATGTCACCAATGTTTCAGCTTCCGACACTGTCCCTGTCCAGAGAAAACCCAAGAAAAAGCGCAGTCACACGACACCTACAAGAGACCGTGAGCGTCGCGAGCTTTTGGCTCTGCGGGTGGAGTCCGTAGAACTTACGAAACAACTGCAAAAGGCTCGAGAGCATCTCGCTACTACCCGGAAGAAACGACAGAAAAAATTGGCCTCTAGCAGCAGAATCGTCAGCACAGTGCCAGCCTGGAGACACATCGCACGTCGTCACTTGAAAGCACGACAACAGGCCGAAAGCGAAAACCGTAGATTAAGGGAGCAATTGGAAGAACATCTCAAGTGGAGTAAGGCATTACAAGCTAAATTGAACCAACGGACGACGTCAGGGGGGTACAGTTCACCTCGTGCTACTGCTACGGCAGCGGCACTTGGAACGGTAGCAAATCCGCTGTTGTTAGCGGAGGATGAAGAAGGGATTACCGACTTGGAACTTGAATTGGACGATACGGACAGAGCGGAGCTGGTGATGCTGTCGAGTGGACTAGATTCGGCGTATGCGCAAGTGGGGAGTGTCTTTAAAGAGCACAGTGTTAGTGAAGTACCGTTGGGAGCCGTGTCTGGCAGCAGGAAAATACTGGATGGTGACGACAATCAGCATTCCACTGGGATGGCTACAGTGGAGCTGAGAGATACGAGAGTTATCCCATTCGACTTTAAGTTGGCGATTGATGCTGCGTGGAATGCTTGGGTGTTGTGGCATCTGGGAGGAAGTTGTCGGAAGAGCGTCTCGGCACACCGGAGCTGTTCGTATCCCGATGTTTCGAGACAGGAGCATACATTTGCTGTTAAGTTTCGTTTGCAGACTCCGGCATCGAAGCTTCCACCTGATGCTGATCCTGTCTTTTTAGATCTGAAACTTGTGCTGAGGAGATATGTTGAGCAGAACCGACTAGTGTTGGTATGGCGAGGACTTTCAGCGGGTGAAAAGGATCTTGATGGACTGTTTACAGATGAAACAGGGTGGGTTCTAATTGAACAAATGGCTCCATTTCAGGGTCAGACGGGTGAAAGCCTTATTGCAACAGCAAGGACTTCGATGAGATCATGTGTTCGTATGACTCCGAAACAAGCAGATGACTGCACGCCTACACTAACACAAAGGCATCTTTTGACGAATTTGGTTGTAAATTCGTACGAGGAAGACGTGAGCTTCATCTATCGTGAGATGGAAGCACAACTGTTGCGGATGACAAGACATGTTTAATCGATTCTGAAGAGATCAAATATTACTTTATATATTATTCCGGCTCTGCACTGGTTGATGTGCATGCATAAGTAAATACAATCATGTCATTCCTCTCCGTGAAGCGGCGACGAACAAACCGGTAGCTGCCACTTCACATTCCTGTTTGTCCGAATATTTAGCTAATGATCCGACAGTGTGATCACATCGCCAAACGTTTCTTGATCACTATCGTCGAAGTCTACACTGACGAGACTGCACCAACAATCGCCGTAAATGATAGTTTCATCTGTTAAATGTATTCTACAATTGCTGAATAGAGATTGCAGTAACGTGTCGTCATCAAACTCGCGAAATTGTGTAACTAGTAAAGACAAATATGCTATTAAAGTTGCTGATGAACCAAGCCAATGTGGTTAGTCATCCTTTTCCTAGAAATTTCGAAGCCATTCTCAGTGGAACCTTGATTAAGCTAGCTTTATCTATCAATGAAGACTGACAGTTTGACAGATAGCGTGGAGTCTAAAGCCGGATAGACAGACTGACGAATGCAGTCCAGTGGGGTGGCAAATGAAGCCAATGAAATCATTGCGTTAACTGCTAGTACAGCAACAAAGCGTAGGAAACTAAGGTCTGGTCAATGTCGATACGCGTGTCAGATTCCTCACCCTATTAGTGGTGACTCCCTTCGTGAGACCTTATCAATGTCGTGAATGCAAAGAGAAACTAGTCATGAAGTCACTGCGCGGACAAGTAGGAAGATGCAGAATTATAGAATTACACAAGTGCTATGAAATACTAGTTGTTCTCTAGCAAAAGTGTTTTCAACGACGACATGACATCGGTGACTGTTTCATCGCTCATTTCTTGTATCAGGCTGTGGAAATCATCGATAGTCGATCCACGCGGCGAGGTGCGGAAGTACACGGGAACTCGGCGAATACACATCTCAACCGTTGTTCCAGGCTGCGAATCGTCGAGCGAAGGAAGAAATCTACACCAACCTGTTTCGTCCATTTGCATCCCGTCGAACATACCCTTGGCTTCTGTGATGAATTTCCACGTGTGAACGATACTGTTCTCACCGTCGAATCGACGAGCGATGAACCGTTGTGACAATGGCACTGTTATGCCAGCTGTCAGCACTTTTGTTTCGACAAAGGTCACCACAATAGTGTTCTCCGGATCCTTCACGTCGTGGTTACGGACATAGTCTTGTTTGTTTACCCACTGCTTCTCACCTAAGGCCCATACCGAATTTCCAGTTTCACGCAGTGAAAAAGGCGGTTGCCTCCCTGGCGGGTCTTATTTGGGTCTGGTCTCGGATTTGATCAAACCGGTTTTATGACCAAATCGCAAGACCAGACCAAAACATGGTGACCGCGGGTCATACCTCGTAAACCGGCGAGTGCATGGTCATTTGTGCGCTGCTCAGCGCTGCTGCATGCGCGGCTCAGTGCTAGCGCATGCTCAGCCATGCAGTGTAATCGTTGCAGATTGACAACTTTGTGATGGCAATCTACTTATTCGTGTTACCTCAGCTGTATCTACACTCTCTACTTATCAGGAAGAGCTACCTTCTTTGGTAGCATGTACTTCTCGCGCCGACGAGGTGACTTCGCCCGTTTCGCAGGAATGTCATGAAGGACTTGGACATGGCGACGCGCGAGGGCCTCAATACCTGCTACAAACACGGGAAGGCTTGGGTGCGGTCCAAACTTTCCATTCAGCTCTCTATTAAAGCGTTCGAGGGGGTTGTTCGTTCTGGCGACAATCTGCTTTTGCATTCCGTCCACATTCCACAGCTCCGGAGCATAACGACGAACCCACTGCTTATTGAAATAGCTCCAAAAACTTTCCCACTTGCGGTGCGAGTTACCAAGCCTAGCTCAGTGCACTTCTCGCGGATAAGTTTACGAACGTAACAAGTTCCTTCCACAGCCACCTTTTCCTTATCAATCACTGCTAAAAGATCTACACCACCAGGAGCCATTGCGATTTTGATTTCACCTTCAGGAATGCGAAGTTTTTTCATTCGTCTTCCCAATGCCTGCTTAAAGTGGAAAAAACATCCACAAACATTGGCATCGGGAAACTGTGTCAACACAGCTTTGATCAAACCTGCCTCAAAGTCACAGATTACCTTGGATGGATCAAGCTTTTGATCTGTAGCTTGAATGACGTGGTCAATCACATTCCAATACATGTCCGAATCTTTGGAGCTACACAGCACATAGAACGCAGGTAGAAAGCAGTCTGAAGCTTGGTCATGGGCCATTATTACGACGCATTGGTAGAATGGTCGTGGCACGCACCTAAACGTGCCGTCCACAAAAAGGGTGACGCCTTTGTACTTAAGCTTGTCGATGATTTCGGGATGGCCCCATCCGATGAGGCGCTCAACCTTGGTTTGTTGAGTGTACACTCGATGAAACTGGAAGAAATTCATTGTTGAGCCTTGAACCAACGATAAGGGGGGAACTTCAACAAGTCCATGCATAGATCCACCGAAATACTCTCGCCGGGTTTTGTAGACCCGTCGGCGCACCTGTTCGCGGCTAAGACCTTGTACAGCAACATCATTGGAAGAATAGAATTCGTCACGAACGCGTTCCCATACACGTTCGGCTGGCATTGACAGATTCTGCAAGACTAAATCATCAACAGCATCTTTCATTTCACGCTCCACATTACGAACATCCGCTACGACAACGCCAAGCTGACAAATGTGAGGGCGAAAGTTGGTGAATGCCATGTCCTTCACCGTGAATTCCACTCGTCCTTTGCACTTTTCCTGACGCCGGTAAAAGCTGCAGCGATACGTGACTTTTTTGACGTAGATGCTGCCTTCGTGTACTGGAAACCATTTAAGCGAATGACCGACTTAAACTTCGTTCGTTCAGGCTCACCGTTGGGTGCAGCAGCTGTAGCTTCCATTGTCATCAAGCTAGGTGGAGGTGATAGCATGTCATGGGTCGTCGCCACCGGCGATTCTATCAACAAGGTGGACACTGACGAACTCGGTGATGCCGGTTGCGAGAAGGTTGTGCGGCGGACAGCCCTTAGCAGCCATGGTGACGAGGCTTCAGTCAAAGATGATTCGTTCCGCGTCGAGCAACTTGTCGCCGGCGACGTCGGTGGAGAGGGGGTCGGTGCTACCGTGAATGGTGCCAGCATATCTGCCAGTGGACCAAGTGCTGGAGATAATGACGTGGATGAGGCTGGGCTTGACGGGGCTGTCGATGCTGGAATTGACAACTGCATTGCCAGCTGACGGTTGGTTTGTGGCCGCGTTGAAGAGGATGTCTTCCGCTGGGGCCGCTTAGTCTTCGTGGTCTTCTTTGAGACAACGCTCTTAGCCTTGCTCATGGTTAGTTAGGTGCTCGGGGACGTGTTTGTGTAGCTTCGATCAAAAGGAGAAGTGAAGTAGAAAGCTTACACATCGCATCTGACAGCAAACGAGATCCAATCGTCTGTTCAAAAAGAAAGTGCGGTTTGACCAAATCTATGACCTGACCGAAATAAGACCCGCCAGAAATTCTTCCAAAAAGGCTGGATCGACTTGGTTAGTTGCTGGAAAAATGCCACTTTACCATCGGACTCACGCATTTGAACAGAATGCACAGTATCTCCGATTTCAGGCGGCTCCGTCGTTCGAAACACGTCATCCGTTTTCAAGTAGTTACAATCCAAGTCTTGAATGTAGGCGTCAATCATGGAGGCCTCCAACGTCTTGACACAGCGTTTTTTGGCAGGCATTATCTCGTTTCGTGTATCAACTGGTCGGTTTTGCATAATATCTCGTAAGTTGTTGATATACGAGGATTGAATACGGAGAGCAGCTAGAAGTCGCTGTTGTTCTGCTTCAGCGATCGTCCGTTGCTCTAGTTGTCGACAGGCAACCTTTTTCCAGAAGATATATGCTGCTGACCTTGAGGCCGCGAGTTTGAGATTCTCTTCCTTCTTGATCGATCGTAGGTGCGTCAATTTCTTTGTCAGTTCCAATTCTCGTTGCTTTAATGCCTCACGTTCGTGTTTTAAGCGTCGACGGTAAGTTCGCCGTTTGCCGGATGGGCTTGTCACTTGTTCAGTCGTGCCAGTTTCTTCAAATTCATTACTGCTCGCGAGACTACTAGTTTCGCCGCTCTGTGTGATGTCGGAATTGAGTAGTAATTCCAACGATTCCTCAACCCAGTCCTCTGCCATCAGATCCACGCCTAGGTCGACACGCATGTCTGTTTGTTTCTGCCGTGTTGACGATACCACTTTGTTATCACCGTTGACTAACACAGAAATACTCGTGCCTTGAGATGGACTTGTGCTTGGGCCTCCCTTTTCGTTAATGAATTACTGTAGACTATAACGTTGTTTGTCGAGATGCCAATCTCACACTCTTATCACTAAGACAATGTAATCATCGATGGCGTGAATGTTTGGTGTGACCAAATTCACAAATGTCAGCACACGTGGTCTGAATACTTAGCGACGCTTTTCACAGACTGTATACATGGGTAATCTGCCAGTGTTAGCTTTTTGTCGGTATGCCATTGATTTGCACATCTTTTATCTTACCGGTCTTATCTAAAAGTAAGTTTTGATCCTCCTTGAACAGCTTTATCATGATGTACCGAAGTTGCTACGTGAGTAAAAGACTGGAGTTTTCCTTCCAGACTTAGAATAGTATCACAAAATACCTGATCAGAATCCTACTCGATAGCTTGTGCGATACTGCGGTTTTTAGCTAATAATCGAGTTAGCAACATGGCTGTTACCGTAAGTAGCGCTGTTTTACCTCTCTTTATCACTGCAACAGTGCGATAACGAATGACATGGATGTTTATTTGGTTGATAATGTCAACACGTGGACGACACCACAGACATTCTCAGCAACAAGCAACATTCGCCGAGCATTCATGTATTGTTTCTCGCTACCGACGCTACGCTATGAACATTGCAAACGACTGATGCCTGATGTGCGCCATGCAAACGTAAGTGCTTCGGTCCCACCAGGAAAGAAGTGATTAGACTCACATGACAAGCGGCATCATGGATTAAACTGACAACGACAAGATAAAGTTTACTAGCATCTCAAAAGCTGTACATGTAAACCACCCCACTACGCTCAACATGCCGTTGATCTAGCTTTCGCCAGTACCGCAAGGAAGACCGGAGGAACAACGATTGCGGAAATACTGATGCTTCCACCAGCAAAACACCCGATCATGTCTTCGTTGGAGCAAACCGAGTCGAAAGCGTCCGAGATCTGCGTTACACACCGCTATTGCATCATTCAAACGTCATAGTCTTCTCCAGCTACGACCAGAGTATTCGTGAAGTGGTTAATGGGGATAGATCGTTACAGATACTGGCGCGCTCGAAAAAAAAACAATAACCCACATCAAAATGGACTCCCAGCAACAGTGAAGGAACTTCGTTAATGTACTACGGTTCTCACGGTTTATCCGTATGCACGTTCAACCGCTCTGTTCAGTAGCTTTATTCTGCATATTGGTACTTCATCCAATGAATTAAATCAATCAGGAACAAGGAACATGCAAATCGCTAGTATCTCCAGTCATGACGAGGACGCACAGCTTATGGCTTTACTGGACATTTGCAACAAACGAACAAGTGAGGTGTGCTATTGACAAAGTTGTCGAATGCTTTTTACACGTGAATACCGTTAAGGGCATTCTCAAGTAGCAAAGTCTTGGCCATCGCAGTAGCTTGTTCGCTATTTTCCCGAACCGTGTCCTGAACGAAATCAATGAAACGTGTTGCGGTTGATTGTGATACCTCTCCAGCACTGTGGAGGTGCAGCGGTACTTGCCGAATGCAAACCTGCACAAACGTTCCCTCTCCTGATGGTCGATAAACACACCAGCCCGTTTCTTCTATTTGCATTCCTCGATAGATTCCATCGCCTACGATTGATGCCTTCCAAACAGTTACAACGCGGTCCTGTTCTTCAAAACGTCGATGCACGAAGCGCTGTTGCAAGGCCTCGTATTCACCGCCACCCACGCACCTGGTCACTCGAAACTTGGTAGCAATTGTATTTTGCGGGTCCTTTACGTCGTCGTAAGCTTCTCTTGCTTCTTGGCGATTCAAGAGATGTGCTAACATCCACATGGAGTCGCAGGTTGGCTTGAAATTGAATGGGAAAAACTGTTTCCATCCGCACTGCATCGATATAGTATCTCCCTTCGTAGATAATGTCTCTTGCTGGAACGATGTCGTCTCTTCTTTTTGATCCATCCCACACGAGTTGAAAACCGCATCTGTCTGTGCGTAAATACTATCGAGTTCGTAAACGTACATGGCATATATCAACTCGTCCGTCGGTTGCAATATAGTTCCATCATACAACCCATGAGCCATCGCACTTGCTGTCCGGACATGTTGGTGTAAAAGAATGATGAGGTCGTCGATCAACTCTCTCTTCCCTGCCACTGCTGCTTGTAGCCACTTTTGATGTGCTTCCGAGGTTATACGTTTTTTGAGATGGTGGTTCACGAGAGCTTTCTGATTGTTGGTTCTTGGTATATATGTCTTGGGCATCTCTCTTGTCTTTTTCAACACCTTTTCCAATTCGACTAACTCATTCTGTAGTACCTCCTTCTCGAGCTTTTGTCGTTCGTAATATCGAAGTAGTGGTTTCGTCCCTCGAACACGCTTGTTCATGTGTTGGGCATCCAGTAGATTTATGACACGTAACTCCTTCACGCCGAAGTTTGTTGTCGAGGAATTACACGTCATCACTGCGTAACGGGTCACTGTGATGAAAATGAAATGAGCTGGCTGGCGCATACTCACATTGACATGTATACTGGCGGGATCAGGTCGTTTGTTGGCCGTAAACCTGCATATGGTGGAGTTTTTTAATCGGACCGTATATAAATATGTACAGCAAGCTATCACTATCCAGAGTTTGCCACTAAATCGGATAGCTATGTCATTAAGTGGACAAGCAAGTCCTTTACCGGTTCACCCGATGGGTAGCTAGAATGTGCTGACTGCTAGTTCATTGGTACTAAGCTCATTTTGTTTAGATAGCTAGTTAACTGTCAGCTTTGCAGTGAGGCGTCCTCACCAATAGCAGGATGTGTGAAGCATTTCTAGTGACTATTAAGCATATATGTGACCTATCAAATTAGCTCTTACTGTTCTTGTTTTTAGCAAGATAAATGGATGTCTAAAGGAAGATGTTGCAGTAACTTTCGATGTCGCGGTTGCACACAAAGGACCGGATGTCTGTTGTGCGCTAGCGAGCTGTTTAATGTACCGGATGAAAACGGTATGGACTTTTGTAATGTCGGAGTTGAAGACGAAAGCCAGTGGAACGATACGAACCGCATAAAGAAGAGTGTCATGGGTATACTCTTAACTAATGTCACTGTGGAATAGCTGAACAAGTGACTGCAATGGATAGCTAGGCGGTTCATTAGCGGTGGCACAATAGGTGTGCCGTCCAGTGTGGTAAAATGTTGGACTATGCAGAATGCTGGTTGGGTAAGAGGCGAGGGCGTGCGTAAACAGCAAGTGCCCTTGTTGACCATCATCATTCACCATAATATTATATGTAATTACCATAGTTAAAACCTTTATTTAGTGATAACCGAATTGATGTCCGGAGGTGTTGCCGCCAACGTGGATGTAATGAATTGGTTTTGCAAACTTTGGCCATCGGGAGTGGCCAGCAACCTTCATGTTGAATGTAAGTGCGTGTGATAATAAGCTGTTTCCACTGTATATTAATTAAAATAAACTGGACGGTGCTCTAGAAAATAGCGATAGTGAAGTAGCAGAATCCACGTTTGCGTAAATACTACAGTTATGTTGCGTCTCGAGTTTGATACCAGGTCAATAGATTACTGTACTAACAGTAGTTTTTTAAGAAGCGTGGACCTAGAAATTTACGTAGTCAATGTTAATGCCATATAATGTTGGACACTGTCAGAGATTGTGCGTGTAACGGGGTTACCTACATGAAGGGGTACCCTAGAAAGGGTACCGCCTTTAGAAGTAGATATACTTCTGTGAGTATCGGTTTTAGATACTCTGTTGTGAGTGGTGTGGACCACACTGTGGTGTGGACCACACTACTGCCACGTGGGTCTACTGTAGGTGGCTGAGGGCCAACCAATAGTATTTGACCTAACTTTTATATGCACAATAGGGTTAAATTATAGTTAATTAGGAGTTTGTATTACAGGCCAAATGACCTAATTAACTATAAATAAATCAGTCTTAAACTTACTCCAAACTAGCTATTAAGTCCCCTAAGACCAGGACTTGTGAACTGTCGTTCACTAGGAGTTTGTATACTCTTAATAGCACGCTTCCTCTAAGCAAGGTGCTCGTGTGACCCCGTCACACTTGGTAGCACTTGTAGTCAATCCACACCTACGCGGGCAGATTGGCTACCTGAATCCTCGGTGGCTCCTACAAGGTAAACCAGGATGGATAGAGGGGAGTTCACTCATTTGACCGACTCTCAGTTTTAGTCGGTCCGGAAGATGGTGGGCATCTTTGGAGGAGATGCCCTCCGAAGCTTGGCGGCTGCAACGCCGGCCGAGCAGGTCGAACGCATTGAGGCGTTCGACACGTACGAGAGAGGGCTTATCGCCCACGTACAGGGGCTGCAGACCACCGTGGCTGAGATGAAGCCAGCCCAACCTAAGCGTTTGAGGCTTAAGGTTAATCCTTATGAGGGAAAGGAGGGTGAGAACCTCCACTTCTGGGTCAGAGAGGTAGAGCTCGCGATGGACGCGGCTCTAATCTCGACCGAGCGACTTCGGGTCCTATCCAACCTAGGAGGTCGGGAGAAGACCTGGGCGTACACGCGCGAAGCGACAACGCCGGGTTGTTTCACAACCTGGGCTCAGCTGTGTCAACAGCTTAGAGCCGCCTTCCTTCCGGCGAACTATGAGTATCACCAGCGCTCGCGCTTCCTTGCCTGTAAACAAGGGAAGCGTGAGCTGCATGAGTACATCCAAGAGATGCGAGTGCTCGCTGCATCTCTGGTGGGGAACCCCCTACCTGAACACAGCAAGGTGACAGTGTTCATGGATGGCCTGAAGGTGGGCCCATCCCGCACACAGTTGTTCCGCGTGCATGCGAACAACATGGAGGAGGCGATCCAGATCGCCCTCCAAGAGGAGTACAGCCACAGACAGACTCGTACTCCTACGTCGGTGTGGCAAAGCCACAATGCGTCGGTAGGAGCTGTGCAAGGAGCTCCAGCAGCTGAAGATAGCACAGGGCCGATACCCATGGAACTGGGTACGGCCGTACAGAGCTCCATCCGCTGTTACGGATGTGGGAAGCTCGGGCACATGCAACGTACCTGCCCTGCGGGAGGGCAAAGGAAGTTCCCTTCCAAACCTAGGGGCTCGAGGGGCCCGTGGCAGAAGCCACGACCCAAGAGCCAGGGGAACTGGGATCACCAGTAGGGGCGGGGCGTCCTACTGGGGAAGATCTAAGTCCCCGTGGTAGGAGTGCGGACGGCGCACCCCATGGAGGCTTAGCCCCTGAGAGTCTGGATGCTCTCGAGGCGAGAAAGAGCAGCGGCGGACTGCTCGTGGTACCCCGCAAGTGTACGAGGATACGGAGATCCCTTCAGAGTCCTGATTGATTCTGGGGCGTCGACGACCTTTGCTCCACGCCAGACGGTCGCACGGAATGGCGACAAGTATGCCGACGCTTTGCGTGAAAGCGAAGGCAGGGGCCAGGTCTCGGTGAGACTGGCCGATGGTACGGTGGTTAACGTACCTGGGGTCCGTATGGACCTGGCTGTAAAGCTTGAGGTCTTTGACAGCACGGAGTCGTTCCTTGTCCTAGACATGGACAAGTACGACTTCATCCTGGGTATACCTTGGCTCGAGAAGCACGAGCCCTGGATCGATTGGCGCGGCAAAGCCATTGGGGCTAGCCGGCCCGCAGTCTCCGACAGAGCTTTGGTGAGTAATGTTCCCACCTCTGTCCGGGACTGGGGCGCCAGGGATGGTCGCCAAGGCGCTTATGCGCCCGAAGAAGTACTGGGAGTCACTGACTCCAACGAAGATGTTGCGATGAGCCTCGCAACCGGTCATGAGACCAAGGCTCATTGCCAAGCATGTGGGATTGCCACGTCGGCAAGTCCCAACGCTGAGAGTCGTCGCGCCGTATGGGCTTCGACTGTGGCGGTGCCGGACGGCACTGACCAGGCGGGTAACATAGGTCCGCAAGCAGCAGAGACTGCTGAGAAGAGCGCTACGTGTGTCTCCGGCGTGGATAACATAGTCCCACGTAGGATCCAGAGGACCAAAACGATGGTGGAGGTGTCATTGAGCACCTCCCGTGTGGATAGCAAAGCACCACACTCAGAGTCTGAGACTCCACCGGCACGGCCGGTCGAAGAACAGTATCATGTCTTCGACGGCGTGTCCTGTCGTCAAGTGAGGGCAGGTGCCGTCCATCTGGAGGCACTGCCTGCTGTGTCAGCACTGCTGAACCTCGAGGAATTGTCCATGAAGGACTTCCTGGCCGAGTTGAAGGCCGGAGAGATTGCGGAGATGGTGCTCCTGAAGCCGGAGACCTCTCCTGAAGATTTGAACTCTTCCTCCGTAATGGACGAGGACGTCCTGGAGGGGTTCACGAAGCAGCGTGCAACGCGCTTGGGTTCTGAGATTCCCAAGAACCCGGAGGATCCAGTGTATCCTCTTGTTCAAGAGTACTCGGATGTGGTGTCGAAGCACCCACCATCCCAACTCCCGCCGGATCGGGGAGTTCAGCACGAGATTGACCTCGTGCTTGGCACAAAGTACTGTGTCACGAGGCAGTGCCCTCTACCTCGCGAACAGTGCGAGGTCATAGATGCCTTCTTCACCGAGAAGGCGAAGTCGGGTATGGTGCGGGAGTCGAAGTCCCCGCACTCGACGCCAACCTTCTGCGTTCGTAAACCGAACGGGAAGTGGCGCCTGGTTCACGCTTACAACAAGCTGAACAATGCGACGGTACCGGCACAGACGCCGATCCCTCGCAAGGATGTGTTGCTGAACAACATGTCGGGCTGTACGTTGTACAGTGCCCTGGACCTGGTAGATGGATACTACCAGATCCTGATGCGGGAGAGTGACATTCCTCTCACTGCAGTGAGCACCCCGAGCGGGATGCTCTGGGAGTGGCTAGTGATGCCACAGGGGCGTTCGAATGCCCCAGCAACGTTCAATCGCTTGGTCACACAATTGTTTAGATCATTGCGTACGTTCGCTCAGACGTACTTCGACGATATATTCGTCCATAGCCGTGCCGAAGGTGGCCAGACGGCTATGGAGGTGCATTTGAAGCACCTCCGTCGAGTGGTTGAGGTCATGAGAGCTAACAAGCTCTATGCCAACATCGACAAGTGCGTCTTTGCAGCTGAGGAGATTAAAGTCCTCGGCTGCTTTGTCAGCAGGGTCGGCGTACGCGCTGATCCAGGGAAGGTCAAGGCCATAGCGGCTTGGCCGACCCCGAGATCGCAGAAGGACCTCCGGAAGTGGTTGGATTTAGCCAACTATCTTCATAAGTACAGCGCGGAGTACGCTAAACTTGCTCGACCCTTGTCGGATCTCTTAAAGAAAGATGCCGACTGGGTCTGGGAGCGACAGCACCAGGATGCTATCGACAGCATCATGACGAGCTTACAGCAAGCGCCAGTCCTGGCCTTGCCGGACGAGAACAAGTCATTTAGCGTCGTCTGTGACGCTTTTGACTATGTAATAGGCTGTGCGCTATTGCAGAAGGACAAAGAATGACATGAACGTGTCATCTCCTTCCAGTCCAGGCAGCTGAAGGCTGCCGAACGGAACTATCCCGTTCATGACAAGGAGCTACTTGCAATGAAGTACGCTCTTGTCAAGTTTAGAGTTCACCTCTTGGGCACGAGGCCCTTTGTGATCTATACTGATCACGCGTTCTTGCGGACTGCCACCAACTCGCCGCATCTGTCGCAGCGGATGGCGAGGAGGCTGTCATTCTTCGCTGAATACAACTTCCGCGTTGAATACAAGCCGGGCAAGCTCAATGTGCTTGCCGATGCATTGTCGCGTCGACCTGACTATGAGCTAGCTCATGTCAGTCGGGTCACGACAGATCTGTACGATCGGATACGCTTAGCGTATCAGAAGGACGAGAGCTACACACCACTGGTGCAGTTCTTGTCCGATGGCAAGGACGCCAAAGTCGACATGCTTTCGCCTCGATAGCGGGCGCGGCACCATCGTTATGAGCTGGCCGATGGGTTACTCCACTACAGAGTAGACCCTAGAGATCCTCCTCGGGTTGTCGTTCCAAACGACGAGGATCTGAAGTATGACATACTTCTGGAGGCGCATGATGCGCCGATAAGTGGCCATCTTGGCCGGGAGAAGACCTACCAAATGGTCTCTCAGACATTTTGGTGGCCCCGCATGTATAAGTGGGTGGCACACTATGTCAAGACATGTGAAACATGTCAGAGGGTGCAGCCTTCGGGCCACGCCTCGGCTCCACTGCAGAGCCTACCAGTACCAGCGGATTGCTGGAAGTCGATGAGTCTCGACTTCGTCTTCGGCCTGGCGGCCGATGACAAGGGCAACACCGGCATATTGGTGTTTGTCTGCCGTTTGAGCAAGATGGTGCATCTTGCTCCGGTACGTGACAAGGTCACCGGGAAACAAGCTGCGCAGTTGTTCCTAGATAGCGTGTTTCGCTATCACGGTCTACCAGAGACTATAGTCTCGGACCGAGACCCGCGAAACGCGGGTGCGTTCTGGGACACCCTGTTCCAATGGTTGGGAACCAAGTTGACGATGTCAACTGCGGACCATCCGCATACGGATGGTCAGACGGAGCGCGTCAACCGCGCGCTCGAAGATACTCTGCGCAGTATCTGTGCGGAAGCACCTCGGTCCTGGTCGGACCAGCTTCCTATGGTTGAGTTTGCACTCAACAATGCGGTACACGCATCAACGGGGTTTACCCCGTTCTACTTGAATGGGTTACGACACCCCCAGGTGCCGCTAACCATGCGGGGAGGCACTGTGGCCTCCATCGTAAGTGGGGGAGAGGCTCGGAAAGCCTTTTCCTCCCAGGTCCCGGAAATCGAGACAGAGTCTTTATTGAGACAGTTGTCGTCATTTATAGACAACAGGCTGACGTTAATCAGCCGGGCTAGAGACGCAATGGCGTTAGCCCAAGACAAACAAAAGGAGTACTCAGACAGAAACAGAGGAAACTTAAACGTGTTTAAAGAAGGAGACTTAGTCCTACTTGACACTAAGAACCTACCGCTAAAGGTGGTTAGCTCTGTCGAGAGCAACAAGTTGAAGCACCGCTTCATCGGACCCTTCGCGGTCGGAGGAAGACCAAGGTGAGAACCCACCTCCTCGAAACGAGGCTGAGCTCTCTGGACAACCGGAGCTGCCGGTGTCGAAGCCTGCGAATAAAACGCAGGCTGGTACCCACGCGAGTCATACGAAGGGTATGACGGTACCGAATGGGAAGAGGTTGGGTAAGAGCTATACCCATAAGTCGAGGGGTACGAATACCCCTGCGGCTCATAAGAGGGCATCCGACCATGCACCTCATGGCTTAGCGTCTCTAAGCCTCGCCGGAGCTCCTTCAAGGCAGCAGCCGGAGCTCGGCGGTCAACGCGCCCATGGAGCTCATGAGTCTCACGACCAAGAGCGTCCAAGTCCTGACGAAGGACCTCAAGGGTCCCCGGCTTGCCAGCCTGAGCGGCGGCCTGACCACCAAGTCCAAGCCCAAGGGCTATCTCGATCGCATAAACGCGATCTCGAAGCTGACGGACCTCATCGCTTAGCAGGGACCCCACAGAGTCCCGACCCGAAGTTGAGGGTCCAGAAGGATACGGCTGAGAAGGAACCTCGTACTCAAACGCGTGCGAGAGCTCCTCCTGCCCTCCTTGATCGGAACGGCGAGCTCCACTACCATGTGGAGCGGGTCGTCCAGGAGCGGCGGCGCTCTGGGAAGCGCCAGCTGCTTGTGAAGTGGCGGGGTTACCCCTCGTCACAGAACTCGTGGGAGCCGGAAGACCGGCTCCGGGTTGACTGCCCGAAGGCTGTTGAGATTTGGGATCAACAGCCGGGGCGTTAGTATGCGGCTTTTTAGCCGCCTTACGGTGTACGGTTCCTGGGTTGACGGAACCGTACCCGCGCTCATCTTGAGCGCAGGACTTAGACTGCTGTCTAAGTCCCTCCATGACGGAGTGGAGTTGCCGCTTAGCGACTAAGTGGGCAAACTCAATACGAAGATCGCGCTGGTCCAAGACATAGGACAGCAGGCGATCTTCCCGGAGTTCTTTCAACTCCTGAACTGTGAAGTTCTTGAGAGAAACCCATCTCCAGAACAGGTCTTCTGCCTGGGTCTGGGTTACGGTGTTCTCGGGCTGTACCCAAGGGTACCCCCACACGGGGAAGAGCCCACCACGGTCTTTCGGTTTCTTCCGGAGACTCGTAAATTCCTTGAGAGGAATTCGGTGTGGTGCAAGCAGCACACACCTAGCGGCCTCAATGTCGTTGACAAAGAGTGGTTCGTCCTGAACCAAGACACGCTCATAGACGCCACGCGAAGTGCGCCCATGGTTTAGACCACGAGGGGCCTTGAGGTGCTCCAGAAACATGGAGGACCCAGACCCCGCATCCGGTGGGTAGTATCCGCGAGGATACACCGGCGTGGGAGGCACAGGAGTGACTTGCAGCTGAGCAGTTTGATAACGCTCTTGCTGCTCATCGAGATCATTGGAGATCTCTCGGGGCTCGGAGACAGTCCCCTCCTCTTCCTCTTCGTCTGAGGAGTCGAACAGGGATTTGAATCCCTTAGCGATTGAAGGCTCTGACGTAGGAGAACCAGGGGCTGCGCGCTTCGTAGCAGCAGTAGTACCCTCACCAGCCCGTTTTGGAGAAGCTGCTTTCGCAGATTGGGCTCGAGCCTTACCTTCGGCTAAGGTAAGGCTCTTGGCAGGCGAGCTCGTCGAAGCCGCCTTTGCCTCTGATGACTCAGCATCATCAACAGGAGCGTCCTGTGAAGGAGCATCCTGAGAAGAAGATGGATCCTTAGCGGATCCAGGAGAGTCCCCGTCGGACTCTGATCCCGTGACCATAGGGATATCAAACACAGGGGACTCTGCCCCAGGACTGTGGTCCCGATAGGTGAACCGTGGGTTCGGCCTATCGTCGGGCGACAAGGAGCGCGATCGACTGCGTCGCGGGCTCCCTCCTTGTTCGGCAGCAGCAGCGGTGCGCTTGCTGGCTGCCTCGGAAGCCGCTTTGCGGACTTCCTTGCGCGGAGCGGCCTTGTCTTTCGACTTGGCCTTAGCATTCTTCGACCGCGAGGACTTAGACTTGGAAGGCGCCGAAGCGCCGCGGGTGCTTGCCTTCTTAGGCATCTTGAAGGAGGTTGACGTGGAAACCTCGGGGTGTCTGGAGCGCGCGAAAAGGCTGAATGAAAGCCTTAAAGCTACAACGGTGGCTCGTCGATGGGTATCGACAAGGACAGGAAAGAGAGCGGAGCTCTCTTCCTAGCTCCTCGTTGGTTGGGGGTGTTTCCAACCTAAGTGGGGGAGGATGTAACGGGGTTACATGAAGGGGTACCCTAAGAAAGGGTACCGCCTTTAGAAGTAGATATACTTCTGCGAGTATTTGTTTTTAATACTCTGTTGGAGTGGTGTGGACCACACTGTGGTGTGGGCCACACTACTGCCACCTAGGTCTAGGTGGCTGGGGGCCAACCAATAGTATTTGACCTACCTTTTATATGCATAATTAGGATAAAGTTTAGTTAATTAGGAGTTTGTATTACAGGCCAAATGAACCTAATTAACTATAAATAAATCAGTCTAAAATCTACTCTAAACTGGCTATTAAGTCCCCTAAGACCAGGGACTAGTGAACTGCCGTTCACTTAGAGTTTGTATACTCTTAATAGCACGCTTCCTCTAAGCAAGGTGCTCGTGTGATCCCGTCACACTTTGCACTGATGCTGAGGGCGCTTGCGATGCTCCTTCTCCTTTCCGAAGAGACTCCACTCCTGGAACGTAGTGAGTTTGTGATCAAGGGGCACGCGGGCAGCCGTATTTGTCTGGGTTGGTAGCGCAGGGGAGAGCGTCTCCACAGCAACTTGTTTTCTATCAGTATTGAACCATTCCAACAAAGAATCAACGCACTTACCACATATGAAAAATCGCTGGCCGTCAACGCCAGCATCTATGCCTGTAGTAGACGTAGGAAATTGGCGTGATCAGCAGGGGGCTCGTCTCGCTGCTTGCGGGCTTCTCTGTACACAGTGTACGCGTTGACGACGGTAGTATCCACTAGGCCCAAGAAGATCATCTTGTAGCATTTCCGAAAGACGACTGGCAAGCTGCAGCGAGTACCGCTGCAGGCGGAGTTGATCGAGGATGTCGACCCCGCCCATCCAGCGGTGGTAATCACGCATCATGGATGAGCAGGGGATCACTATTTTTTCCAGCCATGCAGCCGTCTCTCTACGCAGACATGTTTGTCAAAGCTTACAAAAAGCTAGAACGGAGAATATTAAGAGATACAAATTCCTAATTTGAGAAAATGGTGGACCACTATTTTCGAGTACACTAGAGCTCTGGTCGCTTCGCGGACGCTAAAAGCACGATTATTGGAACGCGGGATCGTTTCATCGTAAATATAGTCAAAAGTCATTTTTAATTCTATTTATACGAATTGAAGCTGGTTTTTGGTTAGTGGAATGTTGAAGCTAAGGCAAATTTCCAACGATATCCTGGTGGGAAGGAGTTACATGTTTTGATCAGTAATTGAGCGGTATACTCCGTTTGCAAACTGTGTATATTTAAATCTGACCTGGGTCATGTCCAGCTATACTGTTCGAGTCGTAGTTGCTTAGTACTAAAGGTGTCTATTTAACTTTACATGTTAGTTAACAGATATTTGCTTTTTATGCTTCATGAACGAAATTGAGATGATTGCGCAGTCGAAGACCATCATTCTCGCGACATTATTTTCTTCGTTCTGATTGGCTTATTAACCGACATTGATTGCTTACCTCCCCGTCCCCTACATCGTTTACGGCCACAACGCAACTGTCACATTACATAATAAAGGTGCCGCCTTGTATGACGTCCCAGCCATTCCGCATTTGTCTTGGGTAGCTCTCACGTGACACAGTCGCAATGGCTGACTCGGTCTTTCTCGACGAAGTCGTGGGATTCCTGCACAATATTGACGATCCAACGGTCTCAGGCGCTGACCTGCTGCTATCGTTCGACAAGGATGCTGCACTCTTGGCTCTCCCAGACACGGACATCGCTTTGCAACTACTAGACGTGACTCCAATTAATGGCCTCTTCGAAGATGATAAAGACCATCACTCCACAGACAGTGAGTGCATGTCTACAGAGACGGAGAGCGTCGCATCGAGCTCCTCTCCAGCTTGTACGACAGTGGTGGAGAATATCCGCAGCAGAGACGCTATCCGTCGCTGTTCGTACAGACAGAAGCAAAAAGATCAGAAAAATGCTCTTTATAAGCAAGTTGAAGAGTTGTCGCTTCAGTTAGCGACGCTACAGAACAGAAAAGAAGATGCTGAAGCGAAAAGAGGACTTGGACTCGCTCCGACGGCTGTGTGGAAAGCACTGGCTAACCGATACTTGCAGGCTAGACTCGCTGCTGAAGATCAACAACGACGACTTCATGAAGCTGTGGAGAAGCGATCGGCGTTAATTCGAGATCTGGGAGTTCTTATCAGGAAGAGAATTAGTGAAGAGCAGCACGACGGAGAGAGTGTCCAGTTACCAAGCAAGAGAGCACGTGTTGAGTCTCCTGATATGACTTTGTACGAAACATTTATCAAGGAGCTCGATGAAGTATATTCTCGGACCGATAGCGTGTTCAACGAGACCGATTTGACTGAAACTGATAGTTTCTACAACCCTTCACGCCCAATAGTCAAAGATTCGAGCTACCACGAACTTACAGGAAGGTCGACGACACCGTTCCCCTTCGATCGTGTGCGGTCGCTTGTTAGTCAAATAAGATGCATGGAGAACCGTCCAGGCTGTGAGAGAATTCAAGTGCCTGGTGTTTCGGACGATACGACTGTGATAAAGTTCCGAATTGAAGCGCGTGTTGGTATGGCTGTTGGATCATTTGTGCAACACGCCATTACGCGTCGTTATTACGAGACCAATCGAGTCGTGGTTGTATGGCGGAAGTTCACTGAAGGCGAGGGAGTGTATGCTGGTATGCACTCTGACGAAACAGGTTGGAACGTTATTGAACCGTCACCAAACAGTAATGGTGCTGGGACCAGCATGAAGTCTATCATTCGCTACGTACCGATGACTTTCAGCACCGCAGCTTCTGCAGATGGAAAATTGAAGGAATTCACCGACACTGTCATTGCAGCAGGAGAAGAAGATTGTCAGGCATGTGTGCAAAAGCTCGAAGAAATGCTGCTCGACGATGCTTTAGGTGTGTGTTGACGTGGTCTCGAAATTATATATCGCTATGCTTCATTTTCCCACTGTATTACCACGAACACCTAATACCAGCACGGTAACCATTGCGTGTACCACACGATTGATTATGCAGTCAACATGACCATCACTCTTTGAATACACCTTTCCCCTTCCCCTATTCAGCTTACGGCGCCGTGAATCCTGATTGGCCGTAAGGAGTTGCCTTTCCAGTCATTCCGCAATAGTCTCCGCTAGTGTGCAATGGCTGATGCATTGTTCATGGACGATGTTATGGGGTTCCTCCGTCACGCCGACGATCCGTCCCTCCCTGGCAGCGACCTGGTTGAATCTCTCGATAATGACAATCACTTCGCCCCGCTTCAAGGCGCCTTGCAGATGCTGGACGCGACAGCAATCGACGGCTTCTTCATCGCGGATGACACATCAGATGATGGCAAAGACAGCGACTGTACGTCTGTGGAGACTCAGAGCGTCGCGTCCTCTTTAAGTTCCCCACGTAATGTGGGCGAAGTACTAAACGTTCGCTCTCGAGACGCCATTAGACGTAGCTCTTATAGGCAGAAGCAAAAGGCACACAAAGATGGCTTAAAAAGGCAGGTGGATCAGTTATCAGCACAATTAACGACATTATTAAAGAACAAGGAGACGAACAAGGCCAGACAAGGCGCTGGTTTAACTCAGACAACAGTGTGGAAAGCACTGGCTAACAGAAACCTTCAAGCTAGACGTAATGCAGAGGAACAACAGCGCAGACTTCATGAAGCTATTGACAAGAGATCCGCGTTGATTCGAGATCTAGGGACATTTATCAGGAAGAGGATCAGTGAAGAATCGCTAGAAGATACAGGACATGCTGCGAAAAAGCCGAGGGCTGAGTCTCCTGATACAGTGCTATACGAAGCGTACATCAATGAGCTGGACGAGGTTTATGCCAAGACCGAGATTATTTTCAAGGAGACGCCAGTGCAGATAGATGATGAGAATGGTGATGAGATTCGACTTTACTACAACCCGGTTCAGCCTACTAGCAAAGTGTCAAGTTACCATGAGTTGGTGGGGGCTTTTTCGACGCCGTTTCCATTTGATCGAGTCGTTGAATACCTTGCTAAGGTTTGTTGTATGGAGAACCACCCTGGGTATGAGTTGATTGAAGGTCCGTGGGTACCGGAGCACACGACCATAACGAAAGCCCGAATTGAAGCTCCAGGAGGTAATTGGCTTGTTCAACACTGCATTTTACGGCGATACAACGAGGGCGACCGCATGGTTATCGTGTGGAGGAAATTTACTGAAGGTGAAGGAATGTTTGCTGGAATGCACTCGGATGAAACAGGATGGTGCATCGTACGGCCATCTCGGAGTTGTGTGAAGGGAAGTTCATCAACTGTAATGGAATCTGTACTCCGTTTCATCCCGATCAACTTCAGCACAGCGACCAGATCCGTCGCAGTAATGAAGCAATTTGCTGACATGACTGTCAAGAGTGGGGAAGATATCTGTCAAATAGCTATGCAGAAACTAGAGGAGATGCTTCTGGACGACACATTAGGAGTCTGCTAGTTTTTAATAAGCAAAACATATACAATCGTATTTACTAAGTACAACAACTAAAGAATCCTATCGATCGCACTGGGCTATCCAAGGCTAGCCAGTTTGCGGTTGATCACGATCAGATCTTCACCACCACAGGGAAAAACTTAACCGACTTCAGCTTGTTCTCCACCGCACGGAAAACTCCGAGTTGTACCGGTACAGAGCTGTGATTACTTGCAAATGCCAAACATCATACAGCGCATGTTCAAGTGCTGATTGTTCCGCAACCTTCACTCTGATGGCCATGTGTGGCTGAAGATGACTTCACCATATTACCCATCAATAAGTTTTTTCCTGTCCTACCTGTAGCGAAGCCAGCTTGCATTTGTTCTCACTTTACAAAATGACGAGTCTCGAAAGAATGGATGACTTTGTTCTTGACGAGTTGATGAACTTCATCCAGACGTCCGACGAATTGGCACTTCCCACTGCTCTCACCATGGACGATCTGGACCAAGGTGATATCTTGGCAGGCGCTGAATCCCTACTGGGTTCGTCGATGCCCGAGTTGTTGCCTTTAGCACCAATGCCTATCGTCAACAATTCCACACAAGCAGTTTCCAACAGTGTTCCAGTTGTGGGAACCCAGCCACGACAGAGATCGAAGGATGCCATTCGACGTAGTGAATATCGTAAACGGCAGAAAGAAGAAAAGGAAGCTCTACGTCGAGAAATTGACGAGTTGTCCGCTAAATTGGACAAGTTACAAGACTTACCAGGTGACGGAAGTTTGTCGCCATCCACCGATGCGGCTCTTTCGAGTTGTTTATGGAAGGCAATTGCAAGTCGACAAAAGGAACATCGACAAGCTGCTGAAGAGGAACAACTGCATCTACGAGCTGCGATTAGCTCTAGAGCCACGTTGATTAACGATCTATGTGGGTTTTTGAAGAAACGAGTTCACGATGGCGCAGTTACGGATGGTGCGTTCGGAGGTGCACCTCGTCTTCAAAAGCGGATGTGTCTCGAACCAACCGATTCGGCACTTTTTGATACATTTCTTCAGGAACTTCATACTGTGTATCTACAGACTGATGAAGTTGTCAGGACGTGCGAATTCTCGTCGACTTCTGATGCTCCGGTCACCACCAAACACAAGGACGGAGAGACAGAGTATTACCAACACGCTGAACGACAGACGCTACCATTTAAATTCAAGCAAACGTGCCATTCTATGTGGCATTTAGCTCAATTGAAACACCGTCAAGAGGATCGAGAAATTTATGAAGGAGTGGAGGACCCAGAGAACACAATAGCCTTGAAGTTTCGGGTATCTAGTCGTCGTATGGGAGAAACGGTGTCGCTGCTGCAGCGAGTTGTCGTTCGTCGATACCAGGAAATAAATCGAGTGGTGGTTGTGTGGAAGGTATTTACTGAAGGCGAGGGGCTATTCCGTGGCATGCATTCTGACGAGACAGGATGGTGTATTGCTCGACCATCTACTCATTCCGCAGCTACTGGAACAGTTCTGGACACTTGTTTTAGACATGTGCCGATGCATTTCAGCAATTCTTCACGATGTACACCCGTCGTCAATGAATTTACCGACATGGTTGTTAGTACGGGAGAAGAAGAGAACAAAACGGTGCTGAAGGCGCTAGAGAAAATGTTGCTAGACGATACGCTAGCTAATGTGACGAGTTAGGAAAGCAGGGAAGTATAACTTAGTAATTTTACACTATTACAACAACAGTAGAGGGCGTTTTGCAAAGGTGACACAACTTCAAAAGATCATTGGTCGTGAAACGACAAACACATTATCCTGCTCTCTTGTTCAGTAATGTCTAAGATTAAAAATCATCATTGGTTGCGTGAGAACGTGATGGTGGTACGCTACATCATTGGCGTCTCGCAATCTGTTACACATCTCCAGGCCCCAATCAATCACTTCTCTATATTCTCCTCAACAAGAAAATGGAAAGCGATAGTACCTTAGTTGCTGCGTTATTCGAGGAAGCGATGGTGGATTTTGTCCTCACACCGCTACCCGTGACATTGTCGCTGGAAGACGCAAGTTTCACACGTCAGCTTGAACAAACCTTAGAACACCATACCTCAGGAACGAGTGTAGATATTGACGAAGATGCAGCAGATGCTGCCAAGAAAGAATCCCGACGACTCAAGGATCGCATTCGTCGGCGAAAGAGTACTTTGCGTCGGAAAACTGAGCGACAAGGTCTGCTGAACCAAATTGATGAACTTTCGAAGCGCGTCGAAGAACTCAATCGTGAAGCTGAAAATAATAAATTGACGCCGAGTGCTTCTGCATGGAAGGCTACCGCAAATCGTCAGAGGAAGGTGTTGCAATCATTGGTGGCTGATCGTCATCTTCTGCGCGACCAAGTCGTCAAGAGGGCGTCGATAATTGAAGATTTACGCTGCTTACTTCGAGATCAATTGACCTTAGTCAATCAGAACAACCCTACTGTTGTTGTTGAGTCCAGTTTACGGAGTCCTAAGCACAACCAGCCTGATTCAGTGTTATTTCAACAGTTCTTTCGGGAATTGGACACGGTCTATATGGAAACGGACGAAGCATTCAAGAAATCTGCATCGAATTCGAACGCTCTCGAAGCTTCAATGATCCATACTACGCTGCAACACGAAGGCGCAACCAAGTATTTCGCGTCTTATGGCAAGCAATTGATGCCGTTCGAGTATCACCAGACCTGCCACTATCTATGGCAGCTAATCGTTCTCACTCATCGGCAGCAAGAACGACAGTACTGCGATGTTTCGAAAGACCCGGATAATACAGTAGCTGTCAGGTTCCGCATCACGACGGCTGATCGCTCAGCGTCAATGCATGTGCACTATGCTCTTCGGCGCTACTTCGAAGGACATCGCACCGTGATAGTCTGGAGAGCTCTAAACGAAGGCGAGGGTTTTTTCAAAGGTATGCACTCAGACGAAACGGGTTGGTGTGTTGTTTATCCTTCCACGGTAGACACATTCACAACTGTGGAGACTTGTAATCGAGTAGTGCCGATATACTTTGGCACTACCACTGTACACCAGAACGTCGCCAATCAATTCATCGAGATGGTTCTGAAGTCATCAGAAGAAGACATCCAATATATTTCGACGAAACTCGACAAGCTGCTTGTGGATGAAGCCGTAGGGCATATTGATGGAGACATCGAAACATGCGAGTGAGCCTCATGTCATGCACTGTTTGACTCAAGTCTGCTTTGAGGTAGCCAACTCCAACTCTATCAGAATTAAACAGAAAAGCGAGATCATAGCACGATCGTTTCCAATAATAATTTACGGAAAGTTCACTGTTGGACTTCAGATACCCATGAACGTACCTGCACATGGTCATTCCCCGTTATTAGTACCGCTATATACTCTCCTGTTACTCCAGACATTGCATGTAGTGATTAACCCATGTAACCCAGGACTCTGTATCCTACAGATTAAGATATATGCCAGGATAAACTGTTCAGCAACGTTCGCTGCAGGCTCTAACGCCCCTGTACAACTTTGTAAAGAATATATATTATTGTGGTCTGTGCTGGGAAGATTAAAAGGTATTTTCTCAGGTGAATAGGAAAATGGCTTAGAGGTTTGAAAATTTTAATAGAAGCCGCCAATCAGCAACCCCCCTCACAAGCGTCGGAGCATTCCATTTCAAAACCAAGAGCAATGAATTGACCCGGAGAGAAGACTTTCATTCAGCTGTGGCGTCAACTCTCGGGCGACGGGTGGAAAGCACGCAAGTTTGAGCGTTGTAACGGGGTTACATGAGGGGTACCCCAAATAGGGTACCGATTCTAGAAGTAGATATGCTGGAAACTTTGTTGTGGGTGGTGTGGACCACAACACTGCCTCGTAGGTCTGGCCAACCAATAGTATTTGACCTACTCTTATATGCATATATAGAACAAATTCTCTGGATATTTATTATCCAGAGTTTTAGGTGGTATCGCAGACCGTCTGGAAACTGGTAAAAATACATAGATCAGTACATATCGTAATTTAACGAAACTTCACTCTCTATTACAAAGAGTCACAAACGGTCGGGAAATCGAATACCTGTCCTCATTTTTATCACGAACAGGTGAATGTTGACCCATCCGGACACTAACAACCTTCGTACGACCTAACAATAAGTAACATTCGTGCAGCATTCACGCAACATCAACGGGACCTGATGTGGCGAAGGAATGGCGATTGGCTCGATGATCCAGTGCACGAAAAACGTAACAAGCCATTTCAAGCTAGCGAATGGCTCTATTGGGACTGTTGTTGCAATCACGCTAGCTCAAAATGATGATATTCAAGTGCGTGTAGTTGATGGAATTGAAGAGCACCAACACTCTACCTCCTGATGTTGTGTTCGTCAAGTTTAAGGATTATTCAGATTGCTCCTTTCACCCGGTGCCTACCAACGATACGAGAGAGGAATCAGCGTGAAATTGCCAGATCGACAGTTCTCTGTATGCATACGTCAAGTGCCGTTGGTACTTGCATACTCTCTCACTACGGAAAAATGCCATCCAACACGACGTTCACCACAACGATCATCATGTTATGTTGCGGTCAAAAGTTTACGTCAGCTTTATCTCATGACGCCCCTTATATAAAAGCCGTTTCTGGAGTACTTCATTCCAAGTCAAGACGCACTTCGAGAGAGCTTGAGACCGCTGGCACGAACAATCTGTCTCTAAGTATTTCAATTGCTAAATTTCTAGTGCATGTTATATAAGGCTTCATGGAGGATGTTTTGCTAACAAATTTGTTCTGTAAAACAGGTCGGTATAAATATCCAGAGCTTCTCCGGGCAACGCACGGCATTAGTTATAGTTAATTAGTAATTTGTATTACAGGCCAAATGGACCTAATTAAATATAAATAAATCAGTCTAAATGTATTCTAAACTGGCTATTAAGTCCCCCAGACCTGGAACTAGTGCCGTTCACTTAGAGTTTGTAAACTCTTAATAGCACTCTTCCTCTAAGCAAGGTGCTCATGTGACCCCGTCACACTTGGTAGTACTTGTAGTCAATCCACGCCTACGCGGGTAGATTGGCTATCTGAATCCTCTACGGGCTCGGCAAATGAGCCAATATGTACTGAGGGAAATTCTCTCATTAGAACGGCGCTCGGTTTGAGTAGGCCGAAAGATGGCGGACGTCTTTGGAGGAGATGGCCTCCGACTTTTGCTAATGACATTTCCAGTTTTATGTTAAAAAGGAACTTCTTTGCCCTCCCACAGGGCAGATGCGCTGAATATACCCGAGTTTTTTTACACCGTAGCAGCGGCTGGAGTTCTGCTCGGTGTATCCAGTTTAAGTTGGCGCTGGTCACGTACTGGCTTTATTTCCCGGAATTCTTTGCTCTGCTCTCGATGACACGTTGTGGTCTTGCCACACTCACGCGGGAGTACGAGTCTGGGATTATACTCCTCTAAGACAGCGAACTGGATCGCTTCCTTCATTGTGTTCGCGTAGAAGTGGAACAACTGCGTGCGGGATGGGTCAGGCCGCCATCCATGAACACCGTCATCTTGATGTGTTCAGGTAGTGGATCCCCTACCAGAGATACCGCGAGTACTCGCATCTCTTGGATGTATTCATGCAGCCCACGTTTCCCTTGTTTACAGGCAAGGAAGTCCTAGCGCTGGCGATATTCGTAGTTCGTCATAAGGTAGGCAGCTCAAAGCTGTTCACATAGATGAGCCCAGGTTGGAAAACGACCGGCGACGTCGCTTCGTGCGTGTACGCCCAAGTCTTCGCCCGACCTCCCAGGTTGGATAGAGCGAAAGCGACCCGGAGTCACTCGGTCGAGATGAGAGCCGCATGTACAGCGAGATCTACTTCTCTGACCCAGAAGTGGAGGTCACTCCTCCCTTCCCTTCGTAAGGATTAACCTTAAGCCTCAGCAGATTAGGTTGTGCTGGCTTGAGTCCAACCATGGGACCTGCACGTGAGAAATGAGTCCTCGTTCATACATGTTGAACGCCTCAATGCGTTCGACCTGCTCGGCCGGCGTAGCAGCCGCCAAGTTTCGGACGGAATTAACAACGGACATCGGTCAGAAGCAACAGCTCTCCTCTATCCATCTTCGCTCACTCGTTGAGACTACGGATGGTTGAGGTGACTAAAACGTCCTTAACTCTCTTGTAGGATGCAGCTGGCAATGGAAGATGAGTTTTATTAAGATGTAGTTCTGCTTTTAGTCCTCACTACCAGTTCCCTACTTTCTGGAACACTCGACTTCTAGATGATTCTCACAAACATTCTATGAGCATGTGGGCTTTATGTGGTCGCACAAACTCTGACAGTGTCCAACAGTATATGGATTTAACATTGACTACGTTGGTTTCTAGGTCTATGCTTCTTACAAAGCTATTGTTTGTACGGTAATCAATTGGCCTGGTATCAAACTCTAGATGCAACATGACTGTATTATTTACGCAAACGTGGTTTCTGCTACTTCACTATCGTTATTTTCAAGAGCACCATCGAGTTTATTTTATTAACAATCAGTGAAAACGGCTTATTATCAAACGCACTTGCATTCAATATGAAGGTTGCTGGTCACTCCCGATGGCCAAATTTTACAAAGCCTATTAGGGGGAGTCGAACCATGCAAAAAACGTGCTTAAATTTCTCTCTGACTTGTGCTCATTTTTCCAATGATTTTCTGCTCTATTTCAAAATAAGTCACCTCCGGAGGTGGCTGATATTGAAAAGAAGCAGTCCGAAAAGATAAGCAGCTCCCTCCATCCCTTGTTCCCTCATTCCCTCCCCCTTTACATGCAAGTACCTTTAGTGATGGCGAGCACTTTCATTTATTCGCCTTTCATGAAAGAAGCAGACGTCACACGTAGCGATCGAAGTTTTAACCTACCATCTACTCTGTGAGTATAGCGCGCAGGAGCATGAGCGACATAGAACTTTCTCAAAAAGTCCACCTATCCCGTGATGATTATCGTATCATTGTCATGTGGATGGAGGATGAAAGCAACTTCGTAGCTATTCATGGCACCATTGACAAGCCAGCAAGCCCAAGGTGAAGAAAGTGGATGTTAACCAAGAATACAGTTGAGACTGAGACTTTGGCAATCGTAATGGCATTGATTAAACAAGTAAACTAATGCTGTGGGTGCTGGTGTACTAAAGAAGCTGCAAGTGGATACTCGTTACTTGCGAACGCTTTCGCTCATTGAATTGACCTAAGAAAGCCAAGTGAGAAGTTAGTTATCACGCTGTCCTCGCTCTTCGGGGCCTCACCCACGGCAATGTTGATGGTCTGGTTGGCAGGTGCGCTGCTCTCCTTCATGACGTTCGCGAAGCCTTCCGCGATGCCTTCAAGGTTGTCTGGCATTGAATCATGGCGATTGACGTGAGCAGTGTGGACTTCGACGGGTGCGTCGAGAGGTCAGAGAGGTGGAGAGAGGTCAACAACGTTCGGGCTGTAACATGTTGCGCACGAAACCACAGAATTCCACCGGCTAATGCCCCTTAGCAATGGCACGCTACTTAACTAGCCGTCGAAAGACGAACGGGTCATCATCATTGTCGGCATCGTAGATATCGAAGAATTGATCTTAGTCATCCTCACTTGATGAAACATCGGAGTCCCTCCACTCGTCGTTGAATTCAACGAACACATTCTCGAGAAACAAGACAGCAGGACGACTGCACAAGCAGCAAAACCTCAGATAGATCCTTCACTTTGGAAAATAGAAGCTGTTTCTCGTTCTTGATGTCCTGTTTGTCTTCTTCCTCGAGTGTGGTAATGGCCAGCACAGCTGCAACCTCGCGCAGGAATCGCTTGCGATCATTCACCTTCAGCATCTTCGCAGGAATTGTGGAATGGAGGGAGGAGGAGAGGAATTTCTCGTTTAAATACGAATTATAGGCAATAATGAGAGATCAGGATCGACACCCCCTTCGCTGTTTTCTGCTTACTTTTCGAGTGTTTTTCTGCTTATAAATTCGGCACTCCCTTGATCACTTTGTTTGGCCATTTTTGGAGGTTCGACTCCCCCTATTCAAAACAAAGTAGAGGACTGCAGCACCCAAACTTTGGAAACCAGCACCGTAAAATCGACGTCAGCACATAACCCAACCCTGGACATAAGCACCGTACGAATAGCACACAACACCGTAAAATAGTCACGCAACACCGATGAAGCAGACTAAAACACTGTAAGTGCTCACAGCAGAAAGGAGAAGAATTAATATCCAGAGCAATATTTGTCCTATCGTAGTTATGATAAATGCATTGACTACAAACGCTAATATCTTCGTCGCTCAGTTTGCGTGCATGACTGCCGAGACGTAGCGATATCATCACACAGAATGGTCGTGTTTGAAGTACCGGTTTTCAGTGGAAGGCCAATTTCTGCGTCGCTGCGAAGAGTAGACCCACAACGCCCTTGGTATTCCGGGATAGCTAGCACAGAGGGGCTATGAATGCAAGTAGGGGCGGTGTTGTGACTGGGCATTGGCGCGTTTCCGCCAGCAGTATCAGGAACCATTAAATCAGAGCGCAGGGTATGGTGGTGATGATCTTGTTGACCGTTGTCATCACTGGCAATAGGAAGTACTCGGTTAATAGAAGAATATTCATCTTGAACTGATGTAGCACTGCGCCTTCGAGGTCGACGTTGTGGTCCGAAGTCTGCACCTTCCAGCGCACGTTCGGCACTAATGGTGATACTGAGATCCACTTGTTCTCGATTGTTTTATCTTCATCGTCTTCGTGTTTTGCTTCCGCGATTAAAGAAACTACGAACTGACATCTGCATACCAGGACAAGCAATATCGAACAATTCAGCAGCTTTAATGACGTGAATGCACATGTCGAATTTATAATTGAACCGGCATTGACAAGACTTTCCAACAGGGTTAACCAGCCATCCATTTGCAGGCATTCCATATTGGAGCATGTGAAGCGTGTATGGCGACATGAAAGGCAAAGTGCGATCTGCATTGTGGAATTCCAACATTTTCTCGTCCTCGGAGCTTGAATTAACGTTTTGCTCTTCGCTTGTCAAGTTCGTACCAGATGTAACATTTCCACAGATATTCCGACTTTGACTTATTGTTTCATTCAAAAACAATTCTTCTGTTGAACCTTCGTCTCCTTCATCCATTGCCTTCTTCACAGTTCACACACGACTCCGAGCCATCATTGCCCACAACTTGTGACCTGTTTCTGGAAATTTGTACCTGCAACGACACTTTCTCAAGCTTTTTAAACATCGCGAAGATGTGCACTCTGTGTAAATAGTCCGCATTGTGTGTTTCAGCGACGCAATGTTCAATTCACCTCGTGTTACGTGGTCATCTTGGAGTTTACAAACCGATATATTGCTTTTACGTTTGACGTGAAGAGGCAACGTACTTGTATAACTGTCAAGTGATAGAGTTGTCCGTGCTGGAATACGCCACAAACGCTCCCATTTAGGTCGTGGTCGCGCCATCCTCACAGAAGTAACTTCCTCTAAACTCTGTCCAGTCAATTAAAAGGTGGTTAGAACGCGTCAGAACAGTGATGCTGTGCTACATAGTCACGTTACCAAAGCACTTTCATCCATTATGAAGCGTTCTCTGTCCTAGTGTAACGGGGTTACATGAAGGGGTACCCCTGATAGGGTACCGCCTTTAGAAGTTGATATACTTCTGTGAGTATTTGTTTTAATACTCTGGTGGAGTTGTGTGAACCACACTGTGGTGTGGGCCACACTACTGCCACGTAGGTCTAGGTGGCTGAGGGCCATCCAATAGTATTTGACCTACCTTTTATATGCATAATTAGGATAAAGTTTAGTTAATTAGGAGTTTGTATTACAGGCCAAATGAACCTAATTAACTATAAATAAATCAGTCTAAAATCTACTCTAAACTGGCTATTAAGTCCCCCCAGACCAGGGACTAGTGAACTGCCGTTCACTTAGAGTTTGTATACTCTTAATAGCACGCTTCCTCAAGCAAGGTGCTCGTGTGACCCCGTCACACCTAGTCTGCGTGGTATTCACAACTACCACCTCGCAAGTGCTAAGAAAGGTGTGAGTTTTGAGCGGCGGGAGTAATCTATTTTGGATATCGTTGCATCATTGGAGTAGCGGGCTGTAGCTCCCAACGGCATTTGTGCGGTGATATGGTCAATACGCACAGTGTTGTAGATTATATTTGCGGTGTTGAGTTCTTAATAATCGATGTTTATGACCTTTATGGATTCGGTGTTTAAGCCCAAAATTACGGTGCTGAAGTTCAAATCTTGTGTGCTCAGAGCCGTCCCTACTTCAAAACATCCGCGTTGGCGGTACACGCCTCCGGACATCCATTCGGTTATCACTAAAGGTTTTAACTTTGGTAATTACATATAATATTATGGTGAATGATGATGGTCAACAAGGGCACTTGCTGTTTACGCCCTCGCCTCTTACCCAAGTCGTCTCTAACAGCATTTTGCATTGTCCAACATCTTACCACACTGGACGGCACACCTATTGTGCCACCGCTAATGAACCGCCTAGCTATCCATTGCAGTCACTTGTTCAGCTATTCCACAGTGACATTAGTTAAGAGTATACCCATGACACTCTTCTTTATGGGGTTCATATCGTTCCACTGGCTTTCGTCTTCAACTCCGACATTACAAAAGTCCACACCGTTTTCATCCGGTACATTAAACAGCTCGCTAGCGCACAACAGACATCCGGTCCTTTGTGTGCAACCGCGACATCGAAAGTTACTGCAACATCTTCCTCTAGACATCCATTTATCTTGCTAAAAACAAGAACGGAAAGAGCTAATTTGATAGGTCAGATATATGCTTAATAGTCACTAGAAATGCTTCACACCTCCTGCTATTGGTGAGGACGCGTGTCCTCCTCACTGCAAAACTGACAGTTAACTAGCTATCTAAACAAAATGAGCTTAGTACCAATGAACTAGCAGTCAGCACATTCTAGCTACCCATCGGGTGAACCGGTAAAGGACTTGCTTGTCCACTTAATGACATAGCTATTGTACTGGCCAAAATAGTTTGTACCAAAAATTCTAACACGACCACATTATCGTCGACTGCATCTCTAATATTAGGCGGACAAGCATGGAACTACCCTTAAAATAATGCCTGTGATCTCCTCTTTCGATAACAGTTACCAAGTTTTCACGTTGCGCTTCACGAAGATGGCCAGGGGCAAGCGACTACGTGACAGTGAGCGTGCAATGATTGTGAACGCTTACAATTTCTGTCTGAAAGGACGCCAAGAAGACAATAAAGTGTCCGGACGAACGCGCGAGCTTGTTCATCAGTGTCTTGGGACACCTACAAGCACAATTGGGGCCGTGTGGCGAGCTCACCAGGCTCGCGAACACTCCGACAGTTCCGAGGTACGCGCATGACTGCCATATTAACGATATATATCACTTACCTGTATAACTAATGCCGTGCGTTGCCCGGAGAAGCTCTGGATATTTATACCGACCTGTTTTACAAAACAAATTTGTTAGCAAAACAACCTCGATGAAGCTTTATATAACATGCATTAGAAATTAAGCACTTGAAATATTAGAGACAGATTTTTCGTGCCAGCGTTATAAATCCATCGCCTGCAGTCTCAAGCTCTCTCGAAGTGTGACTTGACTCGGAATGAAGTACTCCAGAAACTGCTTTGTAAGAGGGCATTATGAGATAAAGCTGACGTAAACTTTTGACCCGCGTCACCGCAACATAAAATGATGATCGTTGTGGTGAACGTCGTGTTGGATATCGAAGTGGAGCAAGTATCATTCTGTCAACAGTCAAACCTTGGCATTTTTCAGTAGTGAGAGAGTATGCAAGTACCAACGGCACTTGACGTTTGCATACAGAGAACTGTCGATCTGGCAATTTCACGCTGATTCCTCTCTCGTATCGTTGACAGACAGGAACAACGCAGAGTGGGAGCTCCGGGTGAAAGGAGCAATCTTAATAATCTTCAAGCTTGACGAACACAGCATTACGAGGTAGAGAGTGTTAATGCTCTTCAATTCCATCAACTACACGCACTTGAATATCATCATTTTGAGCTAGCGTGATTGCAACAACAGTCCCAATAGAGCCATTCGCTAGCTTGAAATGGCTTGATACGTTTTTCGTGCTGGACCATCGAGCCAATCGCCATTCCTTCGCCACAAGAACTGTTTTTAGCTCACCATCAGGTCCCGTTGATGTTACGTGAATGCTGCATGAATGTTACTTATTGTTAGGTCGTACGAAGGTCGTTAGTGTCCGGATGGGTCAACATTCACCTGTTCGTGATAAAAATGAGGACAGGTATTCGATTTCCCGACCGTTTGTGACTCTTTGTAATAGAGAGTGAAGTTTCGTTAAATTACGATATGTACTGATCTATGTATTTATACAAGTTTCCAGACGGTCTGCGATCCCACCTAAAACTCTGGATAATAAATATCCAGAGAACTTTATACCTTGCTAGATACGAACCAGTGAAGATTCACGAGGGAGGCCAAGGAGTTATGAAGATGAAGACGTGTCACCAGCAATAAACGCGTACATCAATAAGTGCAACATTGAGAGACAACCAAATTACAGCTCAGATAGTTAGTGAAGAAGTCTTTAGACGTACCTCCATTCAAATATCTCGGCGTGCAATGAGTCACCTATTAAGGTGTCTGGTGAGTTAGAAGAGAAAGTAGATTTAAGTAAAGAACATATCACGTCAAATGACTGGAAGAACGCATACAAAAGCATTCAAAAGGAAGAAGACAAGTACCTGCAGGTACTAGAACGCAAAGAGGTTGAGTGCGCCGATGCTGACGACGAAAGTGAGCTTAGTGATAGTCAGGATGAATACCCATAAAATATTATATTGATAAGTGAGATCCGATTTGCCGTGTTGTAATCATGAAGTTGGCCTCGACAGGAATTTCACTACGTTTAAACCTAAACACCATATGTTTCAGCACATGTTATGTCAAATGAGCCAATCATCCTCGCAGGTTCTGACTGTTGATTTGCTAACCCTACTGTAGCCCTTTCCCCAAACTTTTGAGTTTATGAAGCGATGTTTTCTAGGAGGTATATCGAGTGTAAGGAGTCCGAATCAGTCAAATCTGACCTCAAAATCGGAATCTACGGTCGAGATTACCCCTTATATCTAAATATCGTATATGGAAAGTTACCATCTTCTACAGGTAAAATGCCCTCAAAGTTTGGTACAAACTATTTTGGCCAGTACAATATCTCAAACGCTGGATAGTGATACTGTAGCTTGCTGTATAATATTTATATACGGTCCGATTAAAAAAACTCCACCATATGCAGGTTTACGGACAACAAACGACCTGATCCCGCCAGTATACATGTCAATGTGAGTATGCGCCAGCCAGCTCATTTCATTTTCATCACAGTGACCCGTTACGCAGTGATGACGTGTAATTCCTCGACAACAAACTTCGGCGTGAAGGAGTTACGTGTCATAAATCTACTGGATGCCCAACACATGAACAAGCGTGTTCGAGGGACGAAACCACTACTTCGGTATTACGAACGGCAAAAGCTCGAGAAGGAGGTACTACAGAATGAGTTAGTCGAATTGAAAAAGGTGTTGAAAAAGACAAGAGAGATGCCCAAGACATATATACCAAGAACCAACAATCAGAAAGCTCTCGTGAACCACCATCTCAAAAAACGTATAACCTCGGAGGCACATCAAAAGTGGCTACAAGCAGCAGTGGCAGGGAAGAGAGAGTTGATCGACGACCTCATCATTCTTTTACACCAACACATCCGGACAGCAAGTGTGATTGCTCATGGGTTGTATGATGGAGCTATAGTGCAACCGACGGACGAGTTGATATACGCCATGTACGTTTACGAACTCGATAGTATTTACGCACAGACAGATGCGGTTTTCAACTCGTGTGGGATGGATCAAAAAGAAGAGACGACATCGTTCCAGCAAGAGACATTATCTACGAAAGGAGATACTATATCGATGCAGTGCGGATGGAAACAGTTTTTCCCATTCAATTTCAAGCCAACGTGCGACTCTATGTGGATGTTAGCGCATCTCTTGAATCGCCAAGAAGCAAGAGAAGCTTACGACGACGTAAAGGACCCGCAAAATACAATTGCTACCAAGTTTCGAGTGACCAGGTGTGTGGGTGGTGGTGAATACGAGGCCTTGCAACAGCGCTTCGTGCATCGACGTTTTGAAGAACAGGACCGCGTTGTAACTGTTTGGAAGGCATCAATCGTAGGCGATGGAATCTATCGAGGATTGCAAATAGAAGAAACTGGCTGGTGTGTTTATCGACCATCAGGAGAGGGAACGTTTGGGCAGGTTTGCATTCGGCAAGTACCGCTGCACCTCCACAGTGCTGGAGAGGTATCGCAATCAACCGCAACACGTTTCAGTGCTTTCGTTCAGGACACGGTTCGGGAAAATAGCGAACAAGCTACTGCGATGGCTAAGACTTTGCTACTTGAGAATGCCCTTAACGATATTCACGTGTGAAAAGCATTCGACAACTTCGTCAATAGCACACCTCACTTGTTAGTTTGTTGCAAATGTCCAGTAAAACCATAAGCTGTGGGTCCTCGTCATGGTTGAAGCCACTAGCGATTTGCATGTTCCTTGTTCCTGATTGATTTAATTCATTGGATGAAGTACCAATATGCAGAATAAAGCTACTGGACAGAGCGGTTGAACGTGCATACGGATAAACCGTGAGAACCGTAGTACATTAACGAAGTTCCTTCACTGTTGCTGGGAGTCCATTTTGATGTGGGTTATTGTTTTTTTTTCGAGCGCGCCAGTATCTGTAACGATCTATCCTCATTAACCACTTCACGAATACTCTGGTCGTAGCTGGAGAAGACTATGACGTTTGAATGATGCAATAGCGGTGTGTAACGCAGATCTCGGACGCTTTCGACTCGGTTTGCTCCAACGAAGACATGATCGGGTGTTTTGCTGGTGGAAGCATCAGTATTTCCGCAATCGTTGTTCCTCCGGTCTTCCTTGCGGTACTGGCGAAAGCTAGATCAACGGCATGTTGAGCGTAGTGGGGTGGTTTACATGTACAGCTTTTGAGATGCTAGTAAACTTTATCTTGTCGTTGTCAGTTTAATCCATGATGCCGCTTGTCATGTGAACCTAATCACTTCCTTTCCTGGTGGGACCGAAGCACTTACGTTTGCATGGCGCACATCAGGCATCAGTCGTTTGCAATGTTCATAGCGTAGCGTCGGTAGCGAGAAACAATACATGAATGCTCGGCGAATGTTGCTTGTTGCTGAGAATGTCTGTGGTGCCGTCCACGTGTTGACATTATCAACCAAATAAACATCCATGTCATTCATTATCGCACTGTTGCAGTGATAAAGAGAGGTAAAACAGCGCTACTTACGGTAACAGCCATGTTGCTAACTCGATTATTAGCTAAAAACCGCAGTATCGCACAAGCTATCGAGTAGGATTCTGATCAGGTATTTTGTGATACTATTCTAAGTCTGGAAGGAAAACTGTCGGGTTTTTGCCGGAGAAGAGTGTTGGTCGATGTTGAAGTTGCGGAGTGTTTGTCTTGTAGTGAAGCCTTGGGCGTTGGTCTCGAGTGCGGGGTAGTGTGTATATTTAATAATGAATTACGTTGGTCTCCCTAAACATGCATGCCTTCCTGTTCTACAGGGGCTTCCTAGTACTTTTGCTTGTTTCTGTTTCTTTTCGTGCCTTTGTTGCTACCCTGCATGTTTTTCTCTTTTTTCTGTGGCACTTCATGTTTATCTAACTAAATGCATGTTCCTTACTGCTAAATGCATGGTCCCTACTGCTAAATGCATGGTCACTGTGACTGCTGGCCCGTCAAGGCAGCCGTCGCAGTGACAAGTGCTTCTGGCTGCTTAGTAAGCATGCCAGAGCCTTTGCGCCCATGCGCTCTGGCCTGATTGCTAAGCAGCCAGACGCGGGCATGACATCTCCCCCGGGTTGAGTTCGCCTTGGTGGCTTCGAAACCCTTCTAGGAGTTGTCGCCAATGCGAAACATGTTTGATGTTTGCTTCGCGCTCCCAGGTCGCCTCATGTTCCGGCAACCCATGCCACTTCACGAGCCATTCGCGTTTACGTCGCCTGGTTCGTCGCTTCAGTAGCTTCTCAATGATGTATAGTTCTTCTCCAGTCTCGTCGTCCAGTATAATCGGGACTGCCTTTGGAATCGGTCGATTCGGAAAGTCCGTGCGATTTGTCAGGTAGTGAGATAGTAACTCTACGTTGAACGTGGGGTTGAGCCGCTTCATCGTGGCCGGAAGTATCAACTTCGCCACGTTGTCGTTTATCATGCGCTCAATCACAAATGGTCCAACCTGCTTAGCCGCTAGCTTTGCCTTTTTCAGCTCTGTATTCTTGTTAACTGTCTTCAGCGGTAAGTTCTTCGTATCGAGTAGTACCAAGTCGCCTTCTTTAAACACGACTTGTCTGCGCTTGCGATCGTAGTACTCTTTCTGCCGTTCTTGAGCATGCTTCAAATTCTCTTGAGCTTGCTCTACGACCTCTTGTCGTTCTCGTGCAAAGTTCTTTGCAAACACTGCAAGTATTCCGTCACTCTCGGAGTATACCAGTTCTTTCATCCTCTCAGTTAGGAGATTCGACACTTTGCGTCCTGTATCCACTTCGAAAGGGGTCATCTTCGTAGACGCATTCACAAGTGTTGAATGTGCGTACTCAATTGTTCCAAGATGTTTCACCCAATCGTCACCGTGATACGACACCATACACCTAAGTGCATCTTCCAGCACTAGGTTCTGACGTTCTGTTTGACCATCGGCTTGTGCTCTGTGAGCTGTCGTCATGCTCAGCTTGGCACCCACTAACTTCATCAGCGACTTCCAAAAGTCCGAAAGGAACTTCGAGTCTCTATCACTGATGATCACCTTTGGTAATCCGTGATGTCTGACAACAGCATCAAAGAAAACATTCGCTGTGTCCTTTGCGTCAGCCGTCGTGTATGTTGGAGCATACTTTGGTCGTTTGGAGAGCTTGTCCACTATAACGAATATAGCATCGTAGCCCTCTGACGCTGGTAATCCCGTGATGAAGTCCATTGACACTACTTCCCAACATTCGTTCGGAGTGGGAATCGGCATAAGCAGTCCTTTCTTCTTCTGGCTGCTGGACTTCCATCGTGCACACGTCTCGCATGTGCGTACGTACTCCCTTATGTCCTTATCCATCGTCGGCCAGTAGTACCACTGTGCTGCTTTCAGGTACGTACGTCGACCTCCTGGATGTGCGGACGTTGCTCCATCATGACATTCCATGATGACATCTGTGCGGAGCTTCTTCGACTTCGGCACACAAAGTCGATATACCGTTTCGCCCTTCTTCTGCCTAAAATAAAGAAGACCGTTGTGCTTGACGAACTTTTCCTTTTCCGTCCCCTTAGACCACTGCTGCTTGAATGCAGGGTCGTTTGCGTAACCACGCTGGAGCTCTCTCTTCGTTTCGCTTGCTAAGTGTGGACTCACAAAATGATAGTCGACGGTGTTGACTTGCTGCTGCGGTACGCCAATCGGACGACTCTCCCCCCGTAAGTCGACATCGTCGAGTAACAAGTGAGAATCTGCGGTTGAAAGGCTCCGTAACACTGAAGACCTCGCTCTATGTTCATCGATGTGCGCCGCATTTTTCTCGCATGCGTCGTCACACTCATGAACCGTATACGTCACGTCGGGTAGAGGTGGTTCCTTATCCTCTTCCTCATCCTTAGCATCCCGCGGCGGACGTGATAGAGCATCTGCCACAACGTTAGCCTTACCCTTGACATGGTGCAGGGTGAACTCAAATTGTGAAAAGTGAGTCAAGAAGCGAGCCATCTTGGGTGACACTCGTGGGTGATGCAACATCCACGAACACGCTGAGTTATCTGTATAGACATCGAATGGTCGTCCATGCAGATAGTGTCTCCACTTCTCCGTAGCCACTTTGATTGCTAGTAGCTCCTTCTCGTGCGTAGGCCATCCACGCTCATGTACATCCAACTTCTTCGAGTAGAAGGCAATCGGATGATCTGCTCCATCGTATTTCTGCGATAGAACACCACCAATACAGTGTCCTGATGCATCCGTCGTTACGATGAATGGTCGCTCAAAGTCCGGCAGCTTCAGCGTAGGCGCTTGCTGAAGTGCTAACTTGAGATGCAAATAGCCTTCTTCCACAGGCTTCGACCAATTCCATGGAGTCGATGCTTTCGTTAAATCCCTCAACGGACGAGCAAGTTCAGCAAATTCGTAAATGAATCTACGATAATACCCTGCCAAACCCAAGAAACTCAACAACTCTTTCCTATTAGTTGGAGTTGGATACTTGGCGATTGCTTCCGTTTTCCTCGGATCAACACTTATTCCTGCCTGAGACACCATGTGTCCTAGGAATGCCACTTCTGTCTGACCGAACGAACACTTCGACAAATGAGCATACAACTGTTCACGTCGCAGTACTTCACAGACTGCACGTAAATGCTCCACATGCTCTTCCATACTCTTGGAGAAGACGCATATGTCATCGAGATACACAACAACGAACTCGAATTTGTCGAACAGCGCGTGCATCAAACGAGACCATGTTCCAGGCATGCCTGCCACTCCCATAGGTGCAACACACCACTGGTACGTCTCTTTGTGCGTTCGAAACGCTGTGTACGGTCGACTTGACTTTACCACCCTCATCTGATGATATCCCTGCGCTAGGTCGATCAACGTGTAGATGACACAACCTACCATCTTATCGAAAAGTTCTTCGATTAGAGGCAAAGGAATCTTGGCGATAACAGTCACACTGTTGAGATAGCGGTAGTCGAACACCCAACGTAACGGAATTTGCTGATTCCCGCTATGTAACCACTCAGCTCTCTTCGGCATTCTTCCCGTAACCGGGTCCTTCTTTGGAATTGCGAAGATATTCGAAACCCATGGCGAGTTCGAAACTTCGATCCAACCTTTTCGCAATTTGTCTTTGACGAATTCCTCAAAAGCATCCTGTTCCATTTTTGACATCCGGAACGGAGCTCGAGTACTCGGTTGCGCTCCCTTCTTTAGCGTAAGCTCAAAATTGACTTCACGCATCGGAGGCAATCCATCCGGCAACTGTTCAGGAAATACATCCTTGAACTCTTCTGCTACGACTTTCCTAATCGGCTCTGGAATCACTTCCAGATCGGGCACGATTTGTAGCTTCACTCTGAACACTTGTTCATACTTGCCTGCGTTCAATGTATTCGTGAACGTAGGTCCATCGACGTCCATAAACTGCATACGTTCTGGTATTACGACCTCTTCCGTCTGCCAGTTCACTTGTGGATTGAACTCTTCAAACCACGGTTTTCCAAAATGACGTCGTGCGATTCTGACAGTTTCCATTCCACGAATTCCATCGTCGGAAAGAAATACCCGTCCATACTCACTGGCGCTTTAACATGCTTGACATCCGTCAGTGGAGTCAACGTCCCATCAAAGCGATGAGCCTGTAAGCGTCTTGACAACAGTACAGTGCTCGCCAATCCTGGCTTAATCATGTTCGTACTTGCACCCGTGTCCAACAGAATTCGGACATCTTTGCCATTGATGCGACCCTTCTTAATGAAAAGGTTGCTCTTGCGTTCGGACTTCACTGCGTTGACCTTAACGTTGGTCGGTACACTTGACGTTGGTCGCGATCCTTGCTTAACCACGTCGTCTTCTGGATGCGTCACAGGCAATCCAGACTCCTGCTCTGGCGGCGATCCGCACACACCAGACTCCTCTTCTGAATGCATCGCATGCAATTCAGGCTTCCGCTCTGGTGGTGATCCGCACACACCAGGCTCCTCTTCCGAATGCATCGCATGCAATTCGGGTTCCCTTACTGACTGTAGTCCACACAAGCCAGTCTCCTCTGTCTTTTCCGACACTGCAGTGAAAGTCTTTTCCACTTCCTTACGCGTCTGTTCGATGAAGGCTTGTAGCGCATCCGCTTGCTCCTGGATGTCTACAACGTTCATCGTCACGCGGTCCATGATGACAGTGTTTACCTTATCGTCATCGTCTTCGCGAACCATGTTCATTCGCGTGTTACCCCCTCTTTGCGCCTGACCCGAGTAGTTATACTTCGGCGCGCTACGTCTTGCTGTCTGCATCGGCTGCGCAGGACAGTTCCTGGCCCGATGAGCAGAACTACCACACCTGAAACACAAGTTTCGGCGCTTACACTCCTCTTTCGATGGCACCCTCACGTTGTCGATCTCCATCGGCACAAGTCCATCGTCACTGCTCTTCGATCGTCTGTTGTCATACGATCGGTACCTTGGTCTGTCGCGTGCTCCATCCGAGCGTCCTCGATGCGAGTGAGACCGGTCATAGTCGAGCGCTACTGTTATAGCGTTCGGTCAACGTTGCACTTCTGCGATACTGGACTTCTTCGCGGATACTCGAGGGTAGACCACGTAGGAAATACATGATCTTGTCCAGTTCGCTCATCTCCTTGACTTGAGTAATCAAGTGCCTAAACCTGCTGATGTAGTCAGGCATATCCTTGCATTGTCGCTCCTTCAAGTCATTCATCTGATCACGGAGACGTTCTTGCAAATCCGGAGGCACAAATTCCTCTTCTAACTTCTCAAAGAAGTCTTCGACACTCTTCACATCGTCCTTCTTGACGATGTACCACTGCGCAGCTCCGTACTTCAGCGACCCCGCCAATACAGCCAAAATGCGTCTACTCAATTTACTATCCTTCCAGTCTATGCCTTTCGCTAAAAAGTATTGCTCAACCTGCTCCCGGTATAGTTGGAACGATTCCTTGAGCGTCCCCCCGTAGCTGGGTAACTTGATCCCATCCAGCTTTAACTCAGACAGCTGCCGTGACTTACGCAGCTCGTCGATGAGTTCTGTCTGTTTCTCCATGGCCGCTAGCAATACTATGCATCAGCTGGGCCGGGTCTGCCATACTTGAGACCTTGAAACTTTATACCTTGAAACTGTATACCTCGAAACTGTATACCTTGAAACTTGATACCGGTGAGAGCAACTACTTTCTAAGAGGCACTGACTTAAAGAATGTAAAGAGAAAACCTGTTAAAGGAAATAACCTATAATACTTCCTAATTTGACTGTATATGCGATTGGACAGGTCGTTGACTTGGAAACTTCCACGTTGAAGTTGGCTACTGAACCACCAGTACAGCTTCACAAATGCCGTCTAAGATTTTAAGGAACTCACAAAAGCAAGCCCTAACCGCTCCTAGAAGCCGTACTTAGTACGTAGGCAAGAAAGGTTGCAGTACAGTGGTCACGATTTGAGGCAAGGTTCACCGGGGCTGGTTACACGTATGCAACACGATGCCCACCAGATCCGCTCCCCTAGCAGCAAAGCACGAAGCGCTTGGTCACAGCAGTCTCCAGCAACACTTCCCCCCGAAGTGCTACCAAATGTCGGGTTTTTGCCGGAGAAGAGTGTTGGTCGATGTTGAAGTTGCGGAGTGTTTGTCTTGTAGTGAAGCCTTGGGCGTTGGTCTCGAGTGCGGGGTAGTGTGTATATTTAATAATGAATTACGTTGGTCTCCCTAAACATGCATGCCTTCCTGTTCTACAGGGGCTTCCTAGTACTTTTGCTTGTTTCTGTTTCTTTTCGTGCCTTTGTTGCTACCCTGCATGTTTTTCTCTTTTTTCTGTGGCACTTCATGTTTATCTAACTAAATGCATGTTCCTTACTGCTAAATGCATGGTCCCTACTGCTAAATGCATGGTCACTGTGACTGCTGGCCCGTCAAGGCAGCCGTCGCAGTGACAAGTGCTTCTGGCTGCTTAGTAAGCATGCCAGAGCCTTTGCGCCCATGCGCTCTGGCCTGCTTGCTAAGCAGCCAGACGCGGGCATGACAAAAACTCCAGCCTTTTACTTTACATCATCTGATAAAGCTGTTCAAGGAGGATCAAAACTTACTTTTAGATAAGACCGGTAAGATGAAAGATGTGCAAAGCAATGGCATACCGACAAAATAGCTAACACTGGCAGATTATTAATACCCGTGTATACAGTCTGTGAAAAGCGTCGCTAAGTATTCAGACCACGTGTGCTGACATTTGTTAATTTGGTCACACCAAACATTCACGCCATCGATGATTACATTGTCTTAGTGATAAGAGGGTAATATTTTATTGTGATCATATACGGAACGGATCAGACTTTGGAACAGACACTTATAGTCCAGAAGTGATCAGAGCATTGATCAGACATTCATTTTTGCTGACTAAGCTGCACACACCACATTTGTGCGTTACGTTGACATGTACTGCTATCAAAAGCTACAACCTCGTATCAACTAACTACCGCAGTCAATCAGGCTTATGTTTTGACGGTTCTAGGGTGAATAAAAGTCTCCACAACAATTGCTCTAAATGATTGCGTTCATGGTGTCCTCGTCCTCCTCGTTCGAGCTGTTGTCGGAAGGCTGTTCAGTAGCCAAAGGCTCATCATCGTCTGAGTCATCGTCTAAGTCTGATGGAATGTTCGCTGGAATAGGCAGCTGGATAGTTTCACGCACTACACGACGTGAACGACCACGGGAAACATCAGCTAGCCGTCGAAGATACTCCGCAGAAAGAGTCTTGATGACACCAACAAATGTGGTCATGCTAGGACGCGACTTTGGGAATCGGTCGTTGATCTCCCTGTTAAACCTCTCAATCGGGTTATTTGTGCGAGCAATGAGTTCGTTGCTTAACCCAAAAACATTCCATACGCTCACGTCGTATTGATCTAGCCATGTCCTTTTGAAATAGTTCCAAAAGCCACGCCATTTAGTTTTAGAGTAAGGTACTCCAGCAGCATTGCATCGTTGACGAATCTCACGTTTGACCCATTTCGTTCCTTGCTCCACTAGGCTATGTTCAACCACTGTTAGAACGTCAATCACCCCACGTGTCATAGCAATGCCACACTCTACATCCGGGATTGAGAAACGTTTCATAGCGCGCCTCAGCGCTTGTTTCAGATGGAAAAGACAGCCGACGATGATTGCATTAGGAAATTGGGTCTGAACAGCATCTATTAGAGCACTCTCGAAGTCACATACGATTTCAGTAGGTTCAATCTGCTGGTCAGTGCCTTGCACAATAAAATGAATGATGTCCCAATAGGAGTCACCACTACGAGAAATACTGAGCACGTAGAACACAGGAACAAAGATACTTGATGCTCGATCGTGTACCATAAAGATCACACATTGTTTGTAGCCACGAGGTACACAGCGGAACGTACCGTCGATGAATAGTGTAGTGCCATGATAACGGAGTAAATCAACAAGTGATGGGTGTACCCAGCCCAACACACGCGTAGGCTTGTGTAAATTGGCTCGGTTGGTCGTGACGTAAAGAAACTGGAAAAAGGGTACGGCCTCGTTTAGAGCAAGAGAAAGTGGAGGAATCTCAACTGTTCCATGGACATTGCTGCTAAAGTGTTGGCTTCTTGCTCGATACACTCGACGAAGAACTTGCTGTTCCGAAAGGCCGCGCACGACACTCACGGGAGTAGTGCCGTAAAATTCGTCTCTTAGGGTCTCCCATATGTGCCGCGCAGGCTGAGTAACTAGTTCAATTGCTAGCGTATCAACGCGGCGTTTCATTGCATCAGTGACATCGGCAATACTAGTCCCGGTAATTGCAGAACGGCACGTGTGAGGACGACATGCAAAGAATCCCATTGAGGAAATGGTGAATTCCATGGTGCCACGACAACCTTGACGAAACTTAGAGCAGCGGTACGAAATCTTTTTTTTGATGCCCAGGCGCGTGTATATTTGTAGCCATGATAGTAGCATGTTGTCCGTTCTTGGCGACCTTCAGTACTTGCTTGCACCTCTTGTACCTCAGTAGCGGCAAGCGACCCCACAACGTTATTAGCAGAATCTGGCACCTCTGCAGCTGGAGGCATGTTGCCGAATGAGCTCTTGCTAGACTACCTAAAGTGCAATGCAACTGCACGTCAGATCCCAATTCCGATCATTGAGGAACATACGTCTGTTCAAAAAACTGATCCGTTCCGTACACAGTATTCCCCGGCAAATCGGGAAAGGTGGGACTGATAAAGAATGCGAATATACAAAGTGTGCACAGGGACCAGTCCATGCGATAGGGTACTGAATGTTTGTTAATAGCTGACGATCAAGCATACCTTTGTTGAAGAGTCAAACGTAGGTAGTGGTTCTTCATGGGGATGCTGTAACGGGGTTACATGAAGGGGTACCCCTGATAGGGTACCGCCTTTAGAAGTTGATATACTTCTGTGAGTATTTGTTTTAATACTCTGGTGGAGTTGTGTGAACCACACTGTGGTGTGGGCCACACTACTGCCACGTAGGTCTAGGTGGCTGAGGGCCATCCAATAGTATTTGACCTACCTTTTATATGCATAATTAGGATAAAGTTTAGTTAATTAGGAGTTTGTATTACAGGCCAAATGAACCTAATTAACTATAAATAAATCAGTCTAAAATCTACTCTAAACTGGCTATTAAGTCCCCCCAGACCAGGGACTAGTGAACTGCCGTTCACTTAGAGTTTGTATACTCTAAATAGCACGCTTCCTCAAGCAAGGTGCTCGTGTGACCCCGTCACAGATGCAGACATGGGACCTATGATTATTGTAACAGGCTGGTATAGGCGGAGCGTGTACCAGCAATACATAATGCTCAATGTAAGCCATCCATTTGCCACCACCATATAGCAACTCATGCAAGCATGCAAGCTCTTCCTGCAGACCTGTGCAAAGATGCTAACTTTCACGTAATTCAGTACGTGTACCATTTTTGCATCGAACTCCGTCACCATCGTTTTTGTTTATCTCTACTGACTCGTGGAGGAATATAGACAGACTCAGGTGCCGATTTGCCGGGATTCTGTATGATCAATTCTAAAGCTAACCGATGAGAGTGTGAGATTGGCGTCTCGACAAACAACGTTATAGGTCTACAGTAATTCATTAACGAAAAGGGAGGCCCAAGCACAAGTCCATCTCAAGGCACGAGTATTTCTGTGTTAGTCAACGGTGATAACAAAGTGGTATCGTCAGCACGGCAGAAACAAACAGACATGCGTGTCGACCTAGGCGTGGATCTGATGGCAGAGGACTGGGTTGAGGAATCGTTGGAATTATTACTCAATTCCGACATCACACAGAGCGGCGAAACTAGTAGTCTCGCGAGCAGTAATGAATTTGAAGAAAGTGGCACGACTCAACAAGTGACAAGCCCATCCGGCAAAGGGCGAACTTACCGTCGACGCTTAAAACACGAACGTGAGGCATTAAAGCAACGAGAATTGGAACTGACAAAGAAATTGACGCACCTACGATCGATCAAGAAGGAAGAGAATCTCAAACTCGCGGCCTCAAGGTCAGCAGCATATATCTTCTGGAAAAAGGTTGCCTGTCGACAACTAGAGCAACGGACGATCGCTGAAGCAGAACAACAGCGACTTCTAGCTGCTCTCCGTATTCAATCCTCGTATATCAACAACTTACGAGATATTATGCAAAACCGACCAGTTGATACACGAAACGAGATAATGCCTGCCAAAAAACGCTGTGTCAAGTCGTTGGAGGCCTCGATGATTGACGCCTACATTCAAGACTTGGATTGTAACTACTTGAAAACGGATGACGTGTTTCGAACGACGGAGCCGCCTGAAATCGGAGATACTGTGCATTCTGTTCAAATGCGTGAGTCCGATGGTGAAGTGGCATTTTTCCAGCAACTAACCAAGTCGATCCAGCCTTTTTCACTGCGTGAAACTGGAAATTCCGTATGGGCCTTAGGTGAGAAGCAGTGGGTAAACAAACAAGACTATGTCCGTAACCATGGCGTGAAGGATCCGGGGAACACTATTGCGGTGACCTTTGTCGAAACAAAAGTGCTGACGGCTGGCATAACAGTGCCATTGTCACAACGTTTCATCGCTCGTCGATTCGACGGTGAGAACAGTATCGTTCACACGTGGAAATTCATCACAGAAGCCAAGGGTATGTTCGACGGGATGCAAATGGACGAAACAGGTTGGTGTAGATTTCTTCCTTCGCTCGACGATTCGCAGCCTGGAACAACGGTTGAGATGTGTATTCGCCGAGTTCCCGTGTACTTCCGCACCTCGCCGCGTGGATCGACTATCGATGATTTCCACAGCCTGATACAAGAAATGAGCGATGAAACAGTCACCGATGTCATGACGTCGTTGAAAACACTTCTGCTAGAGAACAAGTAGTGTTTCATAGACACTTTGTGCAATTCTATAATTCTGCATCTTCCTACGTGACTTCATGACTAGTTTCATTTAGCATCCCGACACTGAAAAGGAAGGGAGTCACTACTAATAGGGTGAGGAATTTGGCACGCGTATCGACATTGACCTGACCTTAGTTACCTACGCTTTGTTGCTGTACTAGTGGTTAACGCAATGACATCATTGGCTTCATTAGCCACCCCACTGGACTGCATTCGTCAGTCTGTCTGTCCTGCTTTAGACTGTCAAACTGTCAGTCTTCATAAGCTAGCTTAATCACCAGGTTCCACCGAGAATGGCTTCGAAATTCCTAGGAAAAGGATGACTAACTACATTGGCTTGGTTCATCAGCACCTTTAATGGCATATTTGTCTTTAATAGGTAAACAGTTTCGCGAGTTAGATGACGACACGTTACTGTAATCTCTATTCAGCAATTGTAGAATACATTCAAATGATGAAATTATCCTTTACGGCGATTGTTGGTGAAATCTCGTCAATGCGGTTCGGATGGAAGCATGACTGTCAGTATCAAGTACTTTGTGATTCGATGTGGACACTAGACTTCGACGATAGTGATAAAGAAAACGTTTGGCGATGTAAAAACACTGTCCGATCATTACCTAAATGTTCGGATAAACAGGAATGTGAAGTGGCAGCTATCGGTTTGTTCGTCGCCGCTTCGCGGAGAGGAATGACATGATTGTATTTACTTATGGATGCACATCAACCAGTACGAAACCGGAATAATATATGAAGTAATATTTGATCTCTTCAGAATCGATTAAACATGTCTTGTCATCCGCAACAGTTGTGCTTCCATCTCACGATAGATGAAGCTCACGTCTTCCTCGTACGAATTTACAACCAAATTCGTCAAAAGATGCCTTTGTGCTAGTGTAGGCGTGCAGTCATCTGCTTGTTTCGGAGTCATACGAACACATGATCTCATCGAAGTCCTTGCTGTTGCAATAAGGCTTTCACCCGTCGGACTCTGAAATGGAGCCATTTGTTCAATTAGAACCCACCCTGTTTCATCTGTAAACAGTCCATCAAGATCCTTTTCACCCGCTGAAAGTCCTCGCCATACCAACACTAGTCGGTTCTGCTCAACATATCTCCTCAGCACAAGTTTCAGATCTAAAAAGACAGGATCAGCATCAGGTGGAAGCTTCGATGCCGGAGTCTGCAAACGAAACTTAACAGCAAATGTATGCTCCGGTCTCGAAACATCGGGATACGAACAGCTCCGGTGTGCCGAGACGCTCTTCCGACAACTTCCTCCCAGATGCCACAACACCCAAGCATTCCACGCAGCATCAATCGCCAACTTAAAGTCGAATGGGATAACTCTCGTATCTCTCAGCTCCACTGAAGCCATCCCAATGGAATGCTGATTGTCGTCACCATCCAGTATTTTCCTGCTGCCAGACACGGCTCCCAACGGTACTTCACTAACACTGTGCTCTTTAAAGACACTCCCCACTTGCGCATACGCCAAATCTAGTCCACTCGACAGCATCACCAGCTCCGCTCTGTCCGTATCGTCCAATTCAAGTTCCAAGTCGGTAATCCCTTCTTCATCCTCCGCTAACAACAGCGGATTTGCTACCGTTCCAAGTGCCGCTGCCGTAGCAGTAGCACGAGGTGAACTGTACCCCCCTGACGTCGTCCGTTGGTTCAATTTAGCTTGTAATGCCTTACTCCACTTGAGATGTTCTTCCAATTGCTCCCTTAATCTACGGTTTTCGCTTTCGGCCTGTTGTCGTGCTTTCAAGTGACGACGTGCGATGTGTCTCCAGGCTGGCACTGTGCTGACGATTCTGCTGCTAGAGGCCAATTTTTTCTGTCGTTTCTTCCGGGTAGTAGCGAGATGCTCTCGAGCCTTTTGCAGTTGTTTCGTAAGTTCTACGGACTCCACCCGCAGAGCCAAAAGCTCGCGACGCTCACGGTCTCTTGTAGGTGTCGTGTGACTGCGCTTTTTCTTGGGTTTTCTCTGGACAGGGACAGTGTCGGAAGCTGAAACATTGGTGACATGATTGCCAGTGCTTGGCAACGTAGAGGACGAAATTACAGCTTCAATGATGCCCTGGGACGCCGGTGGCGACAACATGAACAAAGTCTCTGAACGTCGTAGTGTCCGGTTCGTTTGGAGTTGACACAAACCTGTTTGTGACTGTGCAATTATTCACCAAATCGACCCAAATTTTAGTATCATGGATATATAATTTTAAATTTTACGGCACTTCGTCTAATAATGCCTAGCTTTGATTTCCCAAACACATTAAGCATCGATACCTGTCAACATGTGATCCAGGAGCAATGTTTTGGATCCGTTCGTGATCTCTTGACTATTTTCTTGCATGATGTCTTGGAGAAACTGGTCAAACTGGTAGGCTTCGACATCTCGAACTGCACTGGGGGGATTGAGATGTAGCGGTATTTGCCGTATACAAACTTCCACCACACATCCTGACCCTGATGGTCGAACAATACTCCAACCAGTTTCCTCTGTTTTCATTCCACAGAGGGAACCTTCTCCTGTAAGGGAAGCTTTCCATATCATAACGGTTCGGTTATCCTCGTGGAATTTCCTCGACACAAATTGCTCCTTCACGGACAGGCAACTCCCCCCTGGCAGTCGTTTGGTGATACGAAACTTTGTAGCTATGATGTTTTCAGGGTCACCGAGCCTGTGGTAGTCTTTTCTGTCCTCGCAACGATGTGTCATATGTGAAAGCATCCATATTGACTTCCATGTTTGCTTGTAGCTGAATAGAAAGTGTTGTCTCCGTACCAGTTGGACTGATGTTCCTTCGCTGTCCTTCGTGACAGTGCGTTGAAACGGAGTTGTATCTGACGAAGCTGGGTCTAGACCACACGTGCTGAAAACCGAGTGTGTCTGCCGATATAGATTGTCGATGTCATGCATTTCCATGGCATATAGTAGCTCGTCTGGCGGCTCAAGGAACAAACCGGCGGGACCGCTATATGTTGGACTGACGTCGACAAGCATGATGTGCTGGCGCACTACGCGTTTTAGATCATCGATGAGGGCTCTTTTGCCCCTGATAGCAGCCAAAAGCCACTTGCGCTGTGCTTCGACAGTGAGGCGTTCCCCAAAACGCTGCTTGGCTAGAGCTTTCCATTCAAGGCCATCTCGTTTCCTTTTCATTTCCGCTGTCATGTTCTTGTTGGTTTCTTCTTCTTTCAGAATTCTTGATAGCTGTGCGAGTTCCTCGTGGAGCATAGCTCTCTCGCGTTTCTGCCGTTCGTAGAGGAAGAGCTTTCGCTTGCGCTTAATTGTTGGCAGTGTTTTGCTCGGAATTGGTGGACATATCGCTGCTTCGACAACGTTTACATTCGTCTTCACCCAGGAATAAATCAACGGGTCGAACTCGTCGGAAACTTCGGTGGATAACGAAGAAAACGCACTCATGACCACGTCAATTGAGCGAAAGTGAAATGATCTTGGGGTGGTGGATTGACGGTGTAGATTACTCCCACATGAAGCTTTTTCGAAGTGATAAACAAAACAGTTGAAACCGGATGATATAAGTTTGAACATATGACAGGTCATCAGCAGTGCTACCCGCATTTTACCAGGAGAAGTCACAGTGAAGCTAGCACATAAAATATTGCTGTGGCGTCACCTTGGCTAAGTCGATTTCTGGAAACAATCATTGTACGAGTAGTCCAAGTTTACCTTCAGGAGGTGTCCACCTTATTCAATTCCAGTCTTTGAACCATTTCATGCTTCTGCACACTGGAAGCGTGTTGTAGTAGTGATGTCATGTGCATCTACACTGCCTTGTTCGAACAAAGAGTTGCAGCCACTTTGTTTCAATTTGATTTCTGTTTTAACTGGTAGTGCAGAGTGTGTAATTTGGTACGTGGATGTCGCTACACTAGTCCAGATCAGAACGTCAGTTGTTTACTAACTGGAGGTGGCCCCGCCAAAACGATAAACTATGTGTGTAGCGATTTTGTATTTGAACGGAAGCACTACGCCTACAGCTCACTCCTTCTCATCCTCTGCATCCTCTTTTTTGGTAAACAATGCATACCACGTAATGGCGATAATACAAGGTGATCTGTAACGAGGTACTAGTAACAATGAATATCCACGAGCAACCAAATTCACTTTAGGACCAAACGATGGTCAGAACCAAGTGACTGCCAACACGGCAGAATCAAACAGACATGCGTGCCGACCTAGGCGTGGATCTGATGTCAGAGGACTGGATTGAGGAATCGTTGGAATTACTACTTAATTCCGACATCACACAGAGCGGCGTAACTAGTAGTCTCGCGAGCAGTAATGAATTTGAAGAAAGTGGCACGACTCAACAAGTGACAAGCCCATCCGGCAAAGGGCGAACTTACCGTCGACGCTTAAAACACGAACGTGAGGCATTAAAGCAACGAGAATTGGAACTGACAAAGAAATTGACGCACCTACGATCGATCAAGAAGGACGAGAGTCTCAAACTCGCGGCCTCAAGGTCAGCAGCATATTTTTTCTGGAAAAAGGTTGCCTGTCGACAACAAGAGCAACGGACGATCGCTGAAACAGAACAACAGCGACTTTCCGCTGCTCTCCGTATTCAATCCTCGTATATCAACAACTTACGAGATATTATGCAAAACCGACCAGTTCATACACGAAACGAGGTAATGCCTGCCAAAAAGCGCCGTGTCAAGGCGTTGGAGGCCTCCATGATTGACGCCTACATTCAAGACTTGGATTGTAACTACTTGAAAACGGATGACGTGTTTCGAACGACGGAGCCGCCTGAAATCGGAGATACTGTGCATTCTGTTCAAATGCGTGAGTCCGATGGTGAAGTGGCATTTTTCCAGCAACTAACCAAGTCGATCCAGCCTTTTTCACTGCGTGAAACTGGAAATTCCGTATGGGCCTTAGGTGAGAAGCAGTGGGTAAACAAACAAGACTATGTCCGTAACCACGACGTGAAGGATCCGGGGAACACTATTGCGGTGACCTTTGTCGAAACAAAAGTGCTGACGGCTGGCATAACAGTGCCATTGTTACAACGGTTCATCGCTCGTCGATTCGACGGGGAGAACAGTATCGTTCACACGTGGAAATTCATCACAGAAGCCAAGGGTGTGTTCGACGGGATGCAAATGGACGAAACAGGTTGGTGTAGATTTCTTCCTTCGCTCGACGATTCGCAGCCTGGAACAACGGTTGAGATGTGTATTCGTCGAGTTCCTGTGTACTTCCGCGCCTGTGGAACATGAGCTCGTGATCAGACTTGGATACATAAAGGACAAGCTAACGGACGACCTTTTAGGCATGCACAGAGTTGTGCCAGAGGTCATAGTAGTGACTACTCATGCATGTAGGAGCTGCAGGACGTGTTACGATACACACGATCGCTTTTACGAAACGAACAGCACAAAAGACTACCCCGTGGATCGACTATCGATGATTTTCACGCCTGGTACAAGAAGTGAGTGATGCATCAGTCACTGAAATCATGAAACGTCGATAAAGCTCTTGTGCCGGAGTACGCACCGGAAAATACCACCGCTTCATAAGACTTCTTAAGTGTAATTCCAACGAGGATGTCACTCTCAGTAAATAGTTTTACAAAACTTTATAGTTTGTAGTGATAGAAACAAAAGGCTTAACAGACTGTTTGTTGCAATTTGCGCCAATGCCATGCCTAAACAGTGCGTAGTACCTATGTAGAATATGCAATAAGGGGAACACCGTTTTAAAATATCAGGCACACCAACTACTCTTGAGTCTTCCTGGGCATTTGCGGATGTATTCAACCCACAAGGTGTAAACGAAATGCATAACAGAGGAAGAACAGCCAATCCAGTGTCTACTCAATCATAGACTGAAAACCCACGGCAATAAGCACCATCAATGTTGCGCCGAGAGTGATTTCAGCAGCTGTTGTGATGTAACGCCACTTCGACGGGTTCTTCGCGATCTCTTGAGCAACACCCTCGGTGATCTTGGCAGCCTGTACTTCATCGACGTTTTTAAGTTCACCAGAAGTCTTAAATTTGTCATAGGTAGTTTTCCATTCCTTGCCAGGCGATGTGTCCAGCTTTTTTAACATGGCTCCCGCATTGAACTTGACGATGGCAGTTTCTAAATCCTTATCAAGGGTCGCATGAGCTCTGAGTTTTGTTGGGTTCGCAGCATTATTCGTCTTTCCTTTCACTATCGCGCTTTCAGGATTGGTCTGTGTTCTCTGTTTCAGAGAATTTATCACCTTGGATATTGCGTTTTCCCACCTTTCTGTGGCGACTGCCTTGATGACGACTTCTTCTTCAGCATTTACAGCATCGAAATTGTTTACAGCGGAAGTGACCGCCATTAGAGCGAGAAAAAAACTGAAGCGCATGGCATCAAGTCCCGACGAAGGCGATTGATAAATGAAGTATAAACGATACCAATATAAGACGATTGATAAACGAACTATAAACGATACCAGTATAAAACGGTATTTCTCCTGATTACGGTACTTGAGTCAACTTCGTGATCTGAAGTATTTTGTTTTGTGTAGATTCTACCTACAGGATTTCGTACTTATGTGATGTGGTTGATTGGAGGTTTTGTCTCCCTCCAGTGCCAGGATTCTAAGTCCTCACTCTTGATTTTACATATTGCTTCTGTAAGCTCAAACACATTGTATCGTGTTTAGACCCATACGCTTGAGTTTGGTCGTGACTGTGCTGATACAGTCCAAATTCCGTCTAGCCGACGATATCACAACGTATGACACCGCGCCACGAACGAAAGTACGTACTGAACGACGAGTATAGCGTGACGCGAAACTATTGAGAGCTTTGGTGGACGACTGTGTATCTTGGACAACAGCGGAGTGACATCCAGGAAGCACGTGACTGCAAGTTTCTTGAAGGCTGCAACGATTAGGGCAGGCGCTTGGGGGCGTACCCCCGTGGCTAGAGAAGCAACCATGGACGAAACTCAAAGTCGTGCACGTGAAACGGAAGTGTATTATGGTAGTTGGTAGCGGAGCTACCTCGATTCGTTTGTAGCTAAATAAAACAGGTGTCGCTGTCCATCGGATACACACTGGCGAGAGTCATCCGACTTACGCGATAGTCGGTCGATCCGCGAGTCGTGCGACTGGTTCGTTAGTCGCCCATTTCGAGAGTTGTGCGGCTATTCTTCGTCAGCCGTCCGTCTTACTCGTTGAGTGGTCAATCCGAAAGTTATCAGGCTGGTTTGTTGGACGGTCGATTCAAAGTTTATCCGATTTTGAAGTTATCATGGATCGCCTCCTCTACAGTTTGGCTTGAGCTTAGTAAGTTCCTTTCAGCTGCAATTGCCTCGATTTTTTTCATGGGATACCGAATATCACTGAGGCGCTTCTGATTGTCTCTGTTAGGCATGTCTGCGCCTTCGAGTAAGTGCAATGGGGGAATTTTTTTCAGAATGTCCGCAGCGCCACAAGACCCACAAATGCGCGACAGAGCACTCCGGAAAAGCGAAACCAGGAGGGACCCGACGAAAACTTCCGGCCCAAAAGAAGGTGGGTAGAGGTGTGATTGCTTCGGCTGTGTTAGCTTCGATTCCGTGATGAGATTCTGAAGGGTTGTTCGTGTTTATTTGGTTCTGAATACCAGCCTCGCGTAGGCAGCTCCGTAGAGCGTCATGAAGCTCCTCAAATGTGACGGTCTTAGCACCGATGGCTCGCTCTTCGAGCTCACGAACGATATCATTTACGATTTCACGTCGAACATAATCCAGTTTTTGAATAGTCGAAACACCCATGTCTTGTACGGCTTTCATTTTCCTAAGATGGCTACATGAGGAGGAACGCCGGTCGTTTTTATGCTTGACGTCGGATCAGCGCCGAGCCGTCCGCTTTGCGCAGTGTTAGCAACGTCTGAAACACCTCTGGATCTAAGTTGTCAAAATGGTGCGGGGGCTCGTCGTTTTTCCGGGTGAGGAGAGATTTAATGCGAGCTCGCAACTGTTTCTCCGAAAGTCCACTAACAGTCCCAACTCGATCTGCAAACGCAGGATGAATAAGCGGGCTGTGGTTCTGAAGAACCCAGCAGCTAAAGCGAGAGTAGGAGTTCACGTAGGCTGCACGTGAACTTGGGCAGACTGTATTATCACGAATCTCCTCGGCTAGCTGCTTTAGCTCTGCAAGACGCTCAGCGGTAACACTCTCCATTGTTCCGAGAAATCTTCACTGAAGTAGTTATGATTAAATTCTAGTTTCTGCAAATGAAGTTGGAGTGGACACTGCGTCCTGCAATTTCGGCAAAACGTAAGATTAAGGACTGCACAGGAGTAATACTGGTTTTTGTATGTCAATATCCGTCGAATGATTTCGGTTTGGAAAATTCAGGACATTCTGTCCTGCACTAAGTGTGGAACACCAAGTGAACGTCCTGTAAAATCTGGAGAATGAGTGTTTTTAATGATATTTACCGTACGGCACAGTATATTTTCGTTTAGGTGCGATCCGGCTCGTATTATTTTTTTATCAAACCGCATTCGTTAACTCTTTCGTGAACACATATCATGACAACTTTGCAAACTACAGTAGATCATTTGGTTAGTTAAATGCCAATTCGGTAATTATTCCATCTCGCCCGAACTAGCAGTATCACTGCAAAGAGACAGTAACACATGGGAGAATAAGCATTCTAGGTTGGAAAAGGTAGTTCGGGAAAAATATTAACTCGGTAAAGATTAACTCGTTCAGGACACGCATATCAACTAAAGAAAGACTATGTATTTCGCGGTTATGAAAGACATCAACGAATACACTGTAGCACCCATTCGCACTAGGATGCTCGGTTGTGTTGCTCGAAGATGTCCGAGAGACTCTGCCAGGTCCCACCTTGCTTCAGCGTGACCAGTGCTATGAAGAAGGCGTTTTTGTCGCTAATGAGCGTTCTCCGTCTCCTCCCCACATTGTAGTTATCTACAACGAATTCACGAATACTGAGCCACAGCTCGTTGAATTCGTGTGTGGTAAAGTATGTCATGTCCTCAATACCAGCGGAACCACCAATGTCACGTAATTGATCAGAATAGGGCGTGTCGGTGTCTTCACCCTGTATGTAGTTTAGGGGTGTTGACGGGTACTGGGCGATTTCTTGTTCTCGAGCAATCCGACGTTCGATGATGCAACTTAGAACAGCCTCATTGTGGTCGCGTTTGGCACGGGCATCACGGGCTGGTCGGTCCCTTCGAGTGCGTTGTAGGCAGCGTGCACTTGAGAGCCTCGTGTTTATTGGCTAGGCATGGTTAGTGTGTTGTCTTGATCTTTATATTGGAGAACGTGATGGATAGGGTAACCGGTTATGTATGTAATTATCTACCGAAATTCCTACCAGGGCCACATGGTGAACCCGGCAAATCAACTTATGCGTACGTAGGGGCAGACCATTTCGGAAAGCATTTTTAACGCTCATTCTATGTATGTTCTTTACAGCCCAACACTCGCTGTATCTTTTTACGGTAAATTATTTATTCGTGGCAAAATGTCACTTTTTTTAATCGAAACAGTCGTGTAGCTAACTGGTCGAAGATTATATGCTTCGGTGATTGGTCAAGCTGTACCAATCAGAGCCATCAAATCAAAGCGTTCTCAACGGCAATTTCCCATCGCACATGGGTTCGTTGAAGATAGTGTGGACGACCTCGCGGCGACGTTGGCTGGCAGACTGGTGCGCACCATTATCCAAATGATACTAGTAGAGAAATGGCGCGGAATCGCTCACGCCAGTGTGGCGTTGTGTTGTGAGTTGACAATGACAACTACACTCGATAATTCTTGTATCTGGGTAAGTGAATGTGTATACCAATGTTGTGTAGCTTCTATGTAAGCCAAACATTTTTCCTGTTCTAAGTATGCATCGGTGACGTCCCAAGTTTTTAGATTGTACGGAGGAAATACGAAGAACGCCGGTAGATTTGGTGTTTATCACCACAGTTCCAAAATTTGCACTGGTGCATAAGTGGGCCGTGGGCTGTCGACCGGATGTGGGTAGACAGGCACCAGATTGCACACAAGGCAATCGATGATTGGTTGTTAATCTACATATATAGCCTACCCCACAAATCTATCCGCTATTCCCCTCCACAGCCACGCCTAAAATGACCGACCTTACGGCTCTAGAGCAGCTCGTCGTAGATGGCGACTACGAAGCGAAACCGTACAACATCGCGCGGATTAAAGCCAAGCTGCAATGCAGCAGGGCCCGTTACGTTTGCGGACCGTTCTCGAGGGATCGAGTCATCGCTCATAATGCTCCTGCTTTATTGTTTCACGATGCCTTTAACGCCGCAGCAGAGATCCGTGGTTTCGCCCGGATGCCACAAGACCCCAAACACCTACTCGAGATTTTACGCGCGCATAGTATTGTTGACCTAGTGCGCGACAGCGCAGTAGATGCTAGAAAGAAGGACCACAATAGCCCGCCAGACCAAGTTTCGGTGGTACTGCGGCCATACTACTGTATGCTGAGCTTCCACGAGAGTAAGCGGACGTATGGCGATCTGAGTATTGGTTGCAAGGGGGCAATCGCGAATCGCCGATTCACGTAGACCACGGTAGAGTAATTTCCTACATCCCGCCGTGTACCGACAGCTGTTTTAAGATATGGGTTTTTTCCGAAGGTGTCGATGAAGAAAACCCAATTCAACTACGACTACAAGCCCAACTCCTTCAATCGGATGCTAGAGACGACCCAAACTAGGGTTCTCGTACAGAGGCCCGGAGGCGTTGTTTGCTTGAACATATTGGTTTTCCACTCAGTACCCCTCGTCTACAAGCCAGGTACCCGTCCAGAGGATAAATGGGGTGGGAATTTCGGAGACCTTGTCGTCTGTGAAGCAGATCGACTGGATTTTTTCGGTATGCGACCAAGGTTGCATCAGGAGCCAAGAATGGATCGCGCAGAGCCTGGGAGTCTCTACCGTCAGCGTACAGCGTAATGCGGGTTGGGGACTACAATCAGGACGACTACGAAAAGAAATGAAGAATTTCATGGCGAGGCTAAATCTTTCAGAGAAGTCTGAGAAGGCACGAGTTCGCGCTACGGCTAAGGAGGACAAGAAACGCAAGATGCAAAATAGAATGGAGAAGGTGCGATCTGCGAAGAGAGGAAACATAGGTGGTTCAGAGGGTTAACTGTATAATGCATTTGCTGGGTTTGGCTTCCCATTTACTTTTCGCAGCCTATCTTGAAACAATACGTTATTGGACCAAAACGTCAGTGTTATAACTCGGCCTGATTACTCTGTACCACTGGGTGCCTTCCATAACCCACGTAAAACCGTTTGATCAGTTTAATCGGTAATATATTTTAAATTACGGATCCGTTTAATGCGCACCAAACTGGTTGCTGGAATGGGACGTTTGGGTATAATGGAGTTCAGTTAAGTGTTTAATCACGTTGCTACTTACGAGTCGCATTAGAATTGTTTGGTGCGACCAAAACGTGGTCAGACCAAACAATTCACCGTGATTAAACTTTAATGCGTGACCTTTGGTTAGGGTTATGGAAGGCACGCACTTGTTCAAAGCAATGTTTTGATCTATACCCTACAGGCGCCTAACGTGGATACTATAATAAATTCTTTGACATTTCTTTTCGCAGCCTTTTTTATCTATTGGTTACGGAGATGAAATCGACATTCATTGTGGTCGTAAGGACCTAATCAACAGTTTGTACAACCCAGATTTTGCAAACGCGTAACTTTGGACCCAGTTACATGTTAAGTTGAAGTTGTCGACAACTTCAAATTTGTCGATACGTTGATGGTGCAGCCCCAGACACAGAAGTAAACCGATGGAATTATACGAAGCTAGATGTACTAGTCTCTATATCTACACTTTACTTTGTACATGACAGAACACACTAGACCGCAAGTATAGCGAAAATGTTGCATTGGAAAACTGTTGCATCAATCGCAGCCTAATTAGTGACAATGATGATATAGCGTATTTAAGACCTGAAAGCACCTACGAATAGTCCATAGACCAAATTGCACAAGACAGAATATCTCTTCAAATATAACAGCTCCAGCGCGAAACCTGCGCAGTCCAGATATCTGACATCTACTCTATATCTAACGCATGCCCGTTCTTCTTGGGACGTCCCGTCCTTGTCGTTGCGCCTTTTCTGGTGCTAGCACTACGATTCACTAGCGTCTCCCTGCCCTTCGCGTCGTTAGTGCCTCGAATTGTCTTAGCATACAGTACATGGATACAAGATCCATACTTGATCCAGAAGTTGCAAGGGCATGACTCGTCTTTCATACTTATTGCCCATCCTAAGGTAGGCATGCCGGCCGTTTCCATATTGGCGGTAAGCTTATTAAGTTGGGCTGAAACTGGAAGATCCTCGAGTAATCGGCGTCGCGTCTCGTCAAGCAACACACGGAGCTGGATGAATCAAAACTCGTATCGTATCCTCTTGGGCTTCATCTGTGGTGCCTGGCAGCAGGAATGCGATGCAACTCTAAGGGGTAGAATGTACCGACAGTAAGTTAGCGCGAGACATCGCTCGGACGCGTCGCACCAGTTTTGCGTTGGGCGCACAGGCGGTCGCGAATGGCCTCGCCATCATGCTCTCGCTTTCACAAAGCGTCAAAAGCTGGGGGATCAAGGCACCTATCTTTAACTTTCGGTGCATCGTGGCATCTCTCTTGGTGGCCGCATTGAAGGTCTCACATGGGTTGTTTGTGGTGGCAAAGCCACAGGGTGTGTGAAAACACTGTCAACGGCGAAAATGCTGGTTCTACCAGACCTAAGAAAAATATTCGGAGAATTTCTTCAACTCCTTCGTTTTCTCCCATTTTCTTTGAACTTTAGTGCGTTGAGCTTGAAAATTCTCGTCACTTCACGTGAAGTGCAGGTCATGGATGTCGTCCATCACTGTCGTACGAGCGCCCGATCACATCGAGCGAGTTTTCTCAAAATTCTTCTTGGCCACGTGAAAGTAACACATGAGATAAATGTAGTCACAGTCTCCTCCAAAAACATTGTCCATAGCGTTCCACTGGATTGCGTCTGCATCACCCATCACGTAACGTACACTAAGCGGTTTGCCCGTCATCTCCTTGAAAGTCCTCCTTAGCAAAGTGAGTACCTTGGTATGTTGCTGCGATACAATAAACACCGCCAAAAGGTGGAAGGGTCTTGCTCTGCCCGATATTCCTACAACAATGACCGGATGGCTTACTTGGGTCAGTTTGTAAGTAGCATATACACGTAGAATAAATGGCGTTGCGTCTTGGGCGGCTCGGCGTAACTGTTCTTTGGAACAAATGCCTAATACGAAAGGCTCCGCATCGCTCCCGTTTCCGGTAATTGGGCTACCATTCGGAAATGTGAACGCTATAGTCTCGTCCTCGTGACTAGTCAGCCCAGCTGCCTGCATCTTACGTTGCACACCATCTCTGAGGGAGCTTCCTCCTAGACGCCCAGCCACATGGTGATGCGCAAAGCGCTGGACTGTAGCAAGTATTGGAGCCGATGATTCGGTAAGGTTAAAACGGTGCAGAAGCGCATTTCCAGATGCGTTTCGGCTTCAGACTTTGTTCTGTCCAGTCCTTTACAACAACCTTCATTGCATTGTCAGAACTGGTTTGCGTGGGGCCAGCGCTGGTGTAGCGTGTACGTATGCCTCATCAATAGTTACGACCACTACCTGGCACGTCATGACTCAAGTTTGCCAGGGGAACATCGCAGCTGGCGTCACATCCGCACACGCCTTGCAGGCGCATGGTATGCGATGTTGGGAGCATACAAACACTACACTGGACTAGATCGCTCTTATCGATTCGATACTTATTCAAGCCGCTTAGTGGGTATCAGCATCGTTTCGTGGCATTGTTACGGCGAGAAGCCACCAGGGGTGTCGAGTAGGTATTGGCAGGCAAGTTGGAGTGGGGAAGCTGGGGGCTGATGTGTTGCTGTGATTAATGGTTGGATAATGAACCAAGCGCTTGATGAGCAGCCTCCTCCCTCTTACTGATTGGCTCAAAGTATGCGTCGACTTTGTTGCGGATTGGTCAAATCCTTCTTTTCAAGGCCCAAGTGCTATTTGCTGGCCAATAGTATAAATGGTAGTATTGCGGTGTCGACTCTAAGCAAATCAGTGGCATGACAGCGCTTTCAGTGTTGGCATCATTATTACGGTGCTATCATAACGGTTTTGGTGTTTGCGTTGTAATAGGCGGTGCGGAGGTTAGGCCCTCGATTGTAAGCTTTGATTCTGTCCAAACGATGCATCGTTGAAGCTCACAAATCGTCTCGAAAACGTTTATATTATGGGGAGTCGAACCTCCAAAAATGGTAAAAAAAAAAGTGAGCAAGGGAGTGCCAAATTGATAAGCAGAAAAACACTCGAAAACTATCCAGAAAAGAGCGAAGGGGTCGATCCCGATCGCTCATTTTTTCCTATAATACGTATTTAAACGAGAATTCTCCATCTTCTCCTCCAGCAATTCCTGCGTGAGGTTGTGGATTGCTACACTCGAAGAAGAAGACAACCAGGACATCGAGAACGAGAATCAGCTTCTATTAACCGAAGTGGAGGATCTATCTGAGGGTTTGGTGCTTGTGCAGTCGTTCGGTTATCTTGTTTCTCGAGAACGTCTCCCAAAAACTACTAGTTTCCTTGTCGATACTTTACGCGTCTTTATGCCAATCTCAAGTTTTGACAGTGGACACGCGTGGATAAACTAGCTTTGAGCGTGCTGTTCCTCTCAGAGTAGCTGTTAGGTTAAAACTTCGATCTCAATGAGTGGAGTCTGCATCATACATGAAAGGCGAAGAGATGAAAGTGCTCGCCATTGGTGAGTCACTAACGGTGCTTGCATGTAAAGGGGGGAGGGAACGAGGAACAAGGGATGGAAGGAACTGCTTATCTTTTCAGACTGCTTATTTTTAATATCAACCACCTCCGTAGGTGATTTGTTTTGAAATTGAGCAGAAAATCTTTGAAAAATAAGCAAAAGTCAGCGAGAAAACTGAGCACGTCTTTTGCATGGTTCGACCCCTCCTATTCAATATAATCGCATGCATATCAAATATTAGCTGATATCACAAAACGATAGAAACACATCATTTTATAATTAATAAGTTTCCCGTAGCTACGCTCATTTACCGATGTTTGATGCCACTTAAACGCACACTCCCAGACACACTGCCTGGCAGGAAACGGATGCGACGCCGATCGCGACTAGTGCTACTGCCCATAGCTATCACGCCACCCAGTTGGCACTGACGCAGGACTTCCACGGTGTTTGTGGAGAACTGAAGGCGGCTTGGTGAACGTCCAAGCCCCCACGCGCCCTCGACAACTGGTACCGGTATGTTTTCCAGGTTGTTCGGGACGAACAAAATGGCCAGGATTACCTGCTTGGCGAGAAAGCTTTATTTCATCCTTTGTACAACATTGCGGGTGATATTTATATTCGACGGACTGTCAGTGTTCTGGAACTAACATATTTCTGTGTGCACAGGCAACCCTGTGGTATCGCAAGACAACGAAGACTATAACATGTGGTAGACCTTTCTTCTCATCCTGCTGCTGATGTGACAGCTCTCGATACATATCTGTGTACGTCTTGAGGAGAAGGTGTCGGATCACGAGGCGGTGCTGCTCGAGCCTGTGCGAAGCCCTTAGTAGTCATAGAGCAGCACGATAGCGCTGGTAGGGCGCCCGGCGACCATGGTATTGTAGGATTGCACAGCGCGTGGTGCTGATGTCCCGTGCTTTTGATGTACATACTAAATACGGAGAAAACATCAACCGACCCATCAGCTGCGGTGTATGGTATCGAAGCCAAGGCGCTACTGCCCTCCAGCGGCGTATCGATGAACGACGATCTCCTGGCTCTAATGTAGAACACCAGTGAGAAGCACGTGGACATAATCGTGGTGCGGAAATGCCTAGCGTCGGAAGCAGTGATCGTTGTGCTGGATTGGAGGTGGGCCTAGCTCTGCAGTTGCTGGAGGGTCACATAGTGAAGATAACACTGCCACATTGTGCATGGCGAAGAAAGTGACAACAACAATGACGAAAATATAGTAGAGGCCAGCTTGCAAGAGTTCGCCGAGTTCGATCGGAAACCGTGGATGAAACGCCTAGTCCACTGCGCTGGTCGCATAGATCAGAATATCGTAACTGACCGAAGTAACTGGCGGACCAGTCAGTAGTACCTGACGCATCAACAAGAACAACTCCCCGCAATCGCACACTAATTAGGAGAACAGGTTTACGAACTAGGCTTGTAGTGATGTTCACCGAAGGCAATAGATTTGAAACTGAGTTGCATTGAGTTAGAAGTTGTAGTCCTGCTTGCTCGGTCTTGCACATGCAGCTCTCCTAGCGTCCTTGTTTCAGCTTTGACTTGACTTGAGTATGTAATGTGAGACGGAACCAGTTTTGTGAGACGGAAACAATTCTCTTGTGATATGCATCGCGTGGTGTCGTCAATGTACATAGAGGATCCATTAAATTGAAGTCATCAATCAATCACTGATCACGATTCTAGATGATCCTTCAATGAGATTACTCCATTCACTTCACTTCAACTGCGGACCCCAAAAGCCACAGGCCTAGTACGCGCGTGTCGCATGCCTAACATTCGAGCGAAGTAGACAGCGAACTCCAACCACAACACCCCCACTCAATTCGATGTCCCAAACTTGGTCCCGATGTTGCTACAAACCATTAAGTAGCGGAGAGTCTTGGATGACAGGATCTTGGTGAGGAAGTCAGCTAGTTGGTTCTTGGGCTGTTCAAAGACTATTTCGACCTCACCACTGTTGACCTTCTCGCGAACAAAATTGTATCGGATGTCGATGCGCTTGATGCGCGATTGATACCAACTTTCTTCGTTATCGCTGATTGTCCTCGTAGATCACCGTAGCTTCTTCTCTGCTCCAAGATCCTTCAGTAGACGTCTCATCCACACCACTTCCTTGATATACTCACTGCGTCCCATACATTCAAACTCCGTTGAGCTTAGGGTGGCCCTCTTCTGGAATTTTGAGCGCCACACCAAAGTAGCACTGCACCTCATGGGTTTCATCACACTCACCGATCGTCAGTCGCCACGATTACCAGCCCAGTCAGCGTCTGAATAAGCTGTCAGTTCCGTTCCCAGTAGACCATCGTAAGGTATTCCCACGTCCTTCGTCTTCAGCAAATAGCGCACCACCTTGAACCCGGCATCCCAGTGTTTCTTACAAGGGTTTTCGAGGAAACAGCTCAATTTGGCTACCACGACATCGATGCCAGGTCGTGTTCCGCATGATAGGTATAGAAGACTTCCAACTAGTGACCGGTATGGCTTTAACTTCATCTTCACCTTGTCTTCATCGGTCGTTCTTGGTCAAGTGGACACTCGGATCAAGTGGGGGTTAGACTTCGTTTTGCGTTCTCATGACCAACCCTTATGATTATAGACTCGGTATACGTTCGCTGTCAAATGGTCAACGCCTACTGTTCCATATCATAGTCGATCACAATACCGAGAATGAAGCGCGCACGACCGAGGTCCTTGATCCAAAATTTCTCAGCAATTCCTGCCTTCACCGACGCGATGATGTCCTTCTCACGTGACGTAATCAACGTGTCGTCCACGTAGAGACCCGCGATGCACTCGCTACCACCTTCACCTCTTGTGTAGACACATAGGTCTGCACCAGAAGTCTTGAACCCCAATGTCTTGAGATGTGCGTCTATGGTCTCATTCCACACACGTGACGCCTGCTGCAGTCCATATAGACTTTGAAACAGCAAACACACGACGTCACCTTCTCCTTCCGTGTCCGCCAAAGCCAGAAGCTCTTGTAGGCCTTCGGGAAGCTCCATGTAGATCTGCTCTTCCAGTTTGCCATACCGAAACGCTGTGCCGACGTCACACTGCCCGATCTCGAATCCTTCGGCGCAACACTTAGCGAGCTTCGTACGAATCGAGTTAAGGTAAGCCACGTTTCTTTGTAGCCAGTACCATGACGTTGGGAATACCCCTTTGCCACCAGACGTGCCTTGTGTCAAATCACCTTTCCCTTCTCGTTGCGTTCCAACGCGAACACCTACCGGTAACCAATCGGTCGCTGATGCGTTGGTCTTGGTACCAACTTCCAGGTCTTGTTTGCAGTGTGCGACTCCAGGTCACTTGCAATAACCTTCTTCAACTCGTTAGCGTCCACGCTTGTTGTGGCTTCGTCGTATGACTTTGGAACACCTCCCATTGCAGCCATCCATAGGCCGTTCGCAATTCTTCGTTTACCTTTTCTCTTTCCTGGATCATTTTTGTCGCTTGGTTCCAGTTCCAGATTGTGCAACAATTTGTTTCTTTTTTGCACCTGCTTTTTCGGAGTCATCCGTCTCGTCAATGAGGCGAGTGGGCGAGCGAGTTATGATGGGATGGGTGGAACGGTGCCATACCGTTCCACCGTTTATGATCGTGTCACATTGAAGCGGGATAACGCCACCACCTTAATCCTATGAGACCTGAGAATTTTGTAGAGTCCCGGCGAGGGCTTTCAAATGCACCAATCAAATTCACCACAGCGTAAAAATCAGCCAATCCGATGCGACCTCTCAAAGACGTGTCAGAACCACTGTGGATGGGTGGGAGGGATGACAGACAAGAATGAGCGACGAGAGTGACAGCGATAGTAGTGGCGATATTTGTGGCCTGTGTGGAGGGACGCCATGTGACTGGGAGGCAATGCAGACAATAATGATCGAGCGTGGTGACAAGCTCCGTAGTAATGTGAATACCGGGCACATGAAGAAGGTTCGACGAGCAATATGTCAGCTGTATATATACCTGAAGTTTGGTAGTCGGGTCAGAGCACGCGTCGTCAGCGTGCCCGAGTGTGTCATGCGGGAGATAAGAGAACGCTGGCACGATTGAAACATACATGTACGTCGTCAATTACAATAATGCCATTGATTATACTCATTCATCTACCGGTCTAATTCGTGCTCGTTTACGCTGTCTAGGCGACGAGTCTTTTAGCAGTAGTCTGGGAAGTTCAATTTCATGTGGCTCGATGATACTTGTGTTCTGTCGCTGCCTTTTATTGACTTTAGGAATTCCGCTCGTCGTCATGATAACAGCGTCAAGTGCTTCCATGACCGCTGCATTCTCCGTCATCATATGCTTATAGTGCACTGCCATGAAACATTCAACGTGATATCCTAGCCGACAGCGTGTACATGCATACTTGACACGATTTTTTCCGCCACGGATAGCGCACAAACGACAAAGTAGCTTACTACGACTTCGCGTCAACATGTGCTGCGAAGAGTCACTGCCAATGATGTCTTCAATTGGTTCTCTGTGGTTTGTTCTCTGTCGAAGTGATTGCATGTGCTGTTGCTGTGCCGTCACTAGCCTGTTGACAATTTCTTCCTTGGCTGACCGAATTGATTTGAGTACTCCATTGCCGCGTTCAATTATCGGATAGATAACGAACGCATTATGAATGGCTACATCCAAAAGCCAAGTGAAAATGCTCATAGTCAGTCGACGTTTGCGTCGACGTATAGGATTTGTGCTGCGCATTTGATCGAATCTGTCAACAGCATTCATAAAACTGTTGTATGCGCAAAAAGCTTCGTCCGATGAAATATGTCCTGTCCAGTCCAGCGTTGAACGGAATCCATGCCGCGACAGCAAGTTTGTGCTTCTAGAGTACTACCATCTAGCACATCTGCCGAAGGCGTAGTTGCCAAGTCATTTGTGTAGAACAGCACTATTTTCTTGTCGCAATATGCAATATATCCAGCATGTGGAGAACGATGGCGAGGAGGGACAAACGGTGTCTTTTGCGCCTTCTTCAAATTCTTCTGGCTCTGTTTATGGGCTTTTTCGAGATCCTTCAAATTGTCGGCGGTGTCGATAGCAGCAACTAGCTTCCAACTACCACGTGCAGCATCTTTCAACTCCAGAATTGCTGCTTCTACGGCATGTCGAGACAAACTATCCACATAATTTAGTCTACATGTTCCCAATACTCGAGTTTCACCAGACGTCATATCAAGTAAATGAATGTCTCGTGTAATACGAATCCATAACAACAACTCGTTTTCCACTTGGAGAAAGGAGCTGTTGATTCTGCTTGGCCAACATAGCAACCCACAATTCAGTCGCACTCGTTGCATCTAACTCACAGTTATCGCACCTTGCAGCCATAGACCTTCGAAGTTCGGGGAAGACAGCAGTGTAGCGCTCTAGATGACCAGATACAGTTCTGTTACCACTGCCGTTGTCAAAAAGACCGCGTACATATAGTGTTTTCCAGTCGACCAACGCGTAAAATCGAACGGCATACTTGTCCGGCTTGGACGGGATGTAAGTGCGTGCCGCCGACCGTGCTTTTGTTCGAATTGAGCTTTCATCCAGAGCTGACACCCCATTTGGCACTGCAAGCGATGCACACTTCTTCAAAATATTGTTCAGTATACTCCGGCAATGCCAAAGTGGGTCTCTAGTTTTTACTTCCTCAGATACTGTATCAATTGGGTGCAAAGTCAAAGCTGCCCGAATACCAAGAAGAAGATCGCGTTGCATTGTAGAGCGGAAAATATGGTGTCCATAGAGATCATTCGTTGACGAATAATCTCGGAGTCGGTTCAATGGACAAAGGCTTGTTGCAATTTCAAGACCTATGTAGGCGTTGAGTTCTCGGAGAGAGACAATAGGAACCCCACTCTGAATTAGACGGGGGGTTAGCCATTGTAGTAGTGTGTCCCGTACCCTTCGGCTAAAGAACAATGCAAAAAGACCAAGAATTCCTTTGGTTCTATACGCTCGTTTTTCTTTGCTTTCTTGAAGTAGTGTTATGCCTCCATTTCTGGCGAGAGTCTCGACGTAGATGCGGCCATCATTCTCCAAGCGTTCATCAACGTTATCAACACCTTCAGTATCACCGAAGACTTGTTCGTCGTGTTCATCATCACTATCGTCTTCTAGGCTGTCTTCTGAGTGAGGGACTACAGCATGTGGCTCCCATTCGGATAGGAGCAACTCGATATCCATGGTTGGTGTAGATGAAAGCGTGTGGATTGTGATAAGTTTTTGAATGACTGATTTGCGATCGCAAAGATTCAGATGCACGTCGAAGTGAAGCACGTCGCCCATCCCAGTCACTAGTTGAAGTTTCCTACTACTGGCGTTCTTGGAGGCCCGATAAGGGCTTTCACTACAGCGTCCTACTGTGCGTGGACTTTTGAGTCATCATTTTAAACAATAGACAACTGATATTCACGTTTTTAGAGTACCCATTAAGGACTCTAAAAACGTCGCAAAGTAGCAGCGGAGAAGGCGCGCCCCTTATGGGTACTCTAAAAACGTGAATATCAGTTGTCTATTGTTTAAAATGATGACTCAAAAGTCCACGCACAGTAGGACGCTGTAGTGAAAGCCCTTATCGGGCCTCCAAGAACACCAGTAGTAGGAAACTTCAACTAGTGACTGGGATGGGCGACGTGCTTCACTTCGACGTGCATCTGAATCTTTGCGATCGCAAATCAGTCATTCAAAAACTTATCACAATCCACACGCTTTCATCTACACCAACCATGGATATCGAGTTGCTCCTATCCGAATGGGAGCCACATGCTGTAGTCCCTCACTCAGAAGACAGCCTAGAAGACGATAGTGATGATGAACACGACGAACAAGTCTTCGGTGATACTGAAGGTGTTGATAACGTTGATGAACGCTTGGAGAATGATGGCCGCATCTACGTCGAGACTCTCGCCAGAAATGGAGGCATAACACTACTTCAAGAAAGCAAAGAAAACGAGCGTATAGAACCAAAGGAATTCTTGGTCTTTTTGCATTGTTCTTTAGCCGAAGGGTACGGGACACACTACTACAATGGCTAACCCCCCGTCTAATTCAGAGTGGGGTTCCTATTGTCTCTCTCCGAGAACTCAACGCCTACATAGGTCTTGAAATTGCAACAAGCCTTTGTCCATTGAACCGACTCCGAGATTATTCGTCAACGAATGATCTCTATGGACACCATATTTTCCGCTCTACAATGCAACGCGATCTTCTTCTTGGTATTCGGGCAGCTTTGACTTTGCACCCAATTGATACAGTATCTGAGGAAGTAAAAACTAGAGACCCACTTTGGCATTGCCGGAGTATACTGAACAATATTTTGAAGAAGTGTGCATCGCTTGCAGTGCCAAATGGGGTGTCAGCTCTGGATGAAAGCTCAATTCGAACAAAAGCACGGTCGGCGGCACGCACTTACATCCCGTCCAAGCCGGACAAGTATGCCGTTCGATTTTACGCGTTGGTCGACTGGAAAACACTATATGTACGCGGTCTTTTTGACAACGGCAGTGGTAACAGAACTGTATCTGGTCATCTAGAGCGCTACACTGCTGTCTTCCCCGAACTTCGAAGGTCTATGGCTGCAAGGTGCGATAACTGTGAGTTAGATGCAACGAGTGCGACTGAATTGTGGGTTGCTATGTTGGCCAAGCAGAATCAACAGCTCCTTTCTCCAAGTGGAAAACGAGTTGTTGTTATGGATTCGTATTACACGAGACATTCATTTACTTGATATGACGTCTGGTGAAACTCGAGTATTGGGAACATGTAGACTAAATTATGTGGATAGTTTGTCTCGACATGCCGTAGAAGCAGCAATTCTGGAGTTGAAAGATGCTGCACGTGGTAGTTGGAAGCTAGTTGCTGCTATCGACACCGCCGACAATTTGAAGGATCTCGAAAAAGCCCATAAACAGAGCCAGAAGAATTTGAAGAAGGCGCAAAAGACACCGTTTGTCCCTCCTCGCCATCGTTCTCCACATGCTGGATATATTGCATATTGCGACAAGAAAATAGTGCTGTTCTACACAAATGACTTGGCAACTACGCCTTCGGCAGATGTGCTAGATGGTAGTACTCTAGAAGCACAAACTTGCTGTCGCGGCATGGATTCCGTTCAACGCTGGACTGGACAGGACATATTTCATCGGACGAAGCTTTTTGCGCATACAACAGTTTTATGAATGCTGTTGACAGATTCGATCAAATGCGCAGCACAAATCCTATACGTCGACGCAAACGTCGACTGACTATGAGCATTTTCACTTGGCTTTTGGATGTAGCCATTCATAATGCGTTCGTTATCTATCCGATAATTGAACGCGGCAATGGAGTACTCAAATCAATTCGGTCAGCCAAGGAAGAAATTGTCAACAGGCTAGTGACGGCACAGCAACAGCACATGCAATCACTTCGACAGAGAACAACCACAGAGAACCAATGAAGACAATTGGCATGGCGTGACTCTTCGCAGCACATGTTGACGCGAAGTCGTAGTAAGCTACTTTGTCGTTTGTGCGCTATCCGTGGCGGAAAAAATCGTGTCAAGTATGCATGTACACGCTGTCGGCTAGGATATCACGTTGAATGTTTCATGGCAGTGCACTATAAGCATATGATGACGGAGAATGCAGCGGTCATGGAAGCACTTGACGCTGTTATCATGACGACGAGCGGAATTCCTAAAGTCAATAAAAGGCAGCGACAGAACACAAGTATCATCGAGCCACATGAAATTGAACTTCCCAGACTACTGCTAAAAGACTCGTCGCCTAGACAGCGTAAACGAGCACGAATTAGACCGGTAGATGAATGAGTATAATCAATGGCATTATTGTAATTGACGACGTACATGTATGTTTCAATCGTGCCAGCGTTCTCTTATCTCCCGCATGACACACTCGGGCACGCTGACGACGCGTGCTCTGACCCGACTACCAAACTTCAGGTATATATACAGCTGACATATTGCTCGTCGAACCTTCTTCATGTGCCCGTATTCACATTACTACGGAGCTTGTCACCACGCTCGATC